>SJYC01147381.1:0-16052 GCA_006408675.1 Madoqua kirkii
TTTTTTCTCCTCCAAAACTTCTACACGAAAGATATTATCTTTATTTAACTACAAGGAGTTTATAATTTTACAAAGTCACATGGTTAATAAAGGGTAGGGTATAATCTATTGCTCAAGTTTTTTGATGTTTATGTTCAATGCCATTTCTACCTAAACATCCATTACAAATAATATCTTCCAATGTACATTTCTGTATCTTTGAGTATTCATTCAGATATAACAGTGGACTCAATGCAAAAGGGAAAAAAAAAGCAATTGTATCTCATAACAAGAAGTCCTAACATAAGTACAGGTTAATACTAGTTAATCAGAGGTTCCGTGTCATTATCTGTCTTTCGATCTTACTGCTCTGTCATGTGCTAGAAATGACTTTGTTCCCCAGGCTAGTCCCTTTCAAGATCAAAAGATGGCCAGCAGAGATGTAAGAAAAAGCCTTCATCTGAAGGAACAGCTGATCTTGAAAGCAAATCTCCAAAATTTTTGTAAACAACATCAGTTCAGTCCAGTCAACACAGGGAGCTTAAATCCAGTCATATTGGGAGGACTTAATTAAGTGAAGTTCCTTCCACAGACAGATTTTTAAATGACATAACCTGATTTTAAAACCAATAAAATATACAAAGCCAAAAACATTTTTTCCCATTTATTCAAATCATAAAAACAGATGCAATAAATGTTGGGACCATCTGAAGATATTTTACAAGCTGGTCCTTCTGCTCTGCTGGCATTCTACCCAAGTAGCGTGGGTGGTTCTGAGTTCTGAGTCATCTCTCTCTAACACTTGCATAACTTGGCCTGGGATGGAACCATTTTATTTTACTTATTTTTTAATGGCCTGGAGTGGCTTGGAGGAGGACACCTGTTTTGTTTTGTTTTCACCTTTAAGTCAAGGGCGGGGGAGTTCTTTTTCATATACACTTGTTCAACGTGTCACAGTGCCTGCCTTGACTGGAAATTTCCTCAAAAGGTGGTTTCAGCACTTCCCTGAGGGTGAGAGAGAAGCTGTAATACGTTGTTTGCTTGCCAGCATGAATCCTTTGCCTGGTTATGTCCATGAACTTATATATATCTACTACTTGCTATTTGCCTTATATACTAGGAGTAAAATATCTGCTGATATTTACCAGCATGAAAAAAACATGATTTCTCATCTAATATGTATATCCTTTTCAAGGAAAATTTTGTACATCATATTTCACCCAGGGAACAACTTTTGACTCTGCATTATCTAGGGACATGAGAAATGGGCATGGATTCAGGCTTAGGCAAAATTAGGAGCTTATGAGACATCTTTAGGTAATCTTATAGTTTTAAAATCCTTGCTCTGTGATTTCATTTTCCCTTGCATTAATGTGCTGAGAAGTAGCTTAGAGAAGATATTAACATTTCTATATTTCTTATGGAAATTTTGATTCCTGGAGATGCCAAGTTATTTGTCCCAAAGTACAAATTTTGGACATGCAAGTAGAATCTAATTTTTAAACTAAGTGTCACTTAGACAAGTATGGTAAAGAATCTAACACAATGGTCTAGCAGTTAGGTAGAGATCTCCCTTTAGGAATGGCACACTCCTTCTCCCAGCGACCTGGAAGGGTGTCAGACTGTTGAACTTGTCTCTGAGAATTTGCCCTCAGCCTAAGAGATGAGCTTTCATGGTCCTACCCATTCCCTAGGGACACTACCGATTGGCCATTATGGGAGTGAAAATGCCTGGTAAAAATTGTCTTAAGGCATGAAAATGCTGAAAGCTCATCCCAACTCTAGTGCTCCTCATGGAATCAACTGGTACTTCTGCTGTGAATACATTGCTTTAAACTTCTGTCTGAGCATACTTTCATCATCTACTGGTAAACTTCCTGCACACAAATCTTCTTAGAATCTGTCTCCCAGAACCTGAAATGAGGCAGGTGGCACCGAGAATAATCAGGCTCTGACAGAGGATTTTGAAGCTGGACTAATCACCCAACAATTGTCAATAGTCAGCCCATCACTAGTGGTACATGGAGAATGGATAGTTCTTTGGCATATAGCGTATATGCATAGAATATGTGGCATATAATACCATAGAGCTTGAGCAATAGTTGTGCAATTACAGTGAATTTCAATTGTGGTAAAAGTGGATAAGCTATTAGTGAAAGAATATGTGCTGGCAGGTGCTTGTCTCAGGTATTTGAAAAATTGGGGAACAGAGGGAGTGATATAGGACAATGAGATTAGATAAAGGACTAAGTCTGAATCCAGAAAACGTTGTTAGCGTGATACTGAGAAACTTTCATCTCATGCAAAGAGCAGAAAACAATTCAGGTCAAGCCTAGGATTTAATTAGAAGAATAGCAGAATGTTAGAGGAAGTTAATCTCTTGTTCTGAAAGTCTATTATGCCAGCATCAGAGTCTTAACTTGGAAGACTAGGATGCTCTCAAGATACAGGATGAAGTGTATTAGTTAATGCAGCCCCAAATCTTGGATTTCCAGATGACATACAATGCTCTGGACGTATAGAAGTATATAGAAATGATCTGCTATGTCCTATTAAGAAAAAGAGTTGTACTCTTTCTTGACAGAATTGCAGAGGACTTTGCCAGCAGGATCATAAAAGTAATACACATAAGGGTCTACTCTAACTTTCCTCTTGACCACCAGACCAATATTAACTGGATTATGTCACAACATAATTTTGCTGGATAAGTCTTGGCCCTGTTAGGGTAAGAAAGGGGATATATCCAGACCTAGCCAGCATGTACCAGGAGAAAAAAAAAAAAGAGTTTTATGGGGCTAGATCTTGAGATGCTAGAATTGAGATCATAGGGTTGTGTAAGAGATGGCCTAATATCTCATAATAAACACTTTATCACTCATCTTTATAGTTTCCTAATGTGGAAGCTTAACATATTGATTTTAGATCTTTCTTTACTAGTGTATACATTTGATGTTATAAATATCTTTCCTTAACAGCTTTATTGATGTGTAATTAATACATAAATTCTACACATATATTTTATATAGTTTGGGGGGTTGAGTTATATGCAAATACTAATTATGCTGTCGATATAATCAAAGTAGTAGATATATCTAACACCTCTCAAAGTGTCCTTGTATCTCTTTTTTGTTTATTTAATGTAAGGACATTTATCTGAGATATATTCTCTTAACAAATTTTTAATTGCATAATACAATATTGTTAGCTATATTCACTATGTTGTACAGCACATATCTAACACTTATTCATGTGGGGTAACTGAAACTGTACCTATTGAACAACAATTTCTCATTTCCCCCAAACCCTTGACCCTGGCAACCACTATTATATTCTAAGCTTCTGTGAATTTCACTGTTTTAGATACTTTATAGAAGTGGAGCAATGGTCCTTTCATGACTGACTTATTTCACTAGCACAAGTCCTTCAAGTTCATCCATATTGTTGCAAATGTCAGGATTTTTCATGGCTGAGTAATATTCTGTTGTGTGTGTCCATATCCATTCATCTGTTCATGAACCCTTAGGTTACTTTCATATCTTTGCTATTGTGAATAACACTGTAATGATCATGGGAGTGAAGATAGCCCTTTGAGATTCTGGTTTCAATTTTTTGATGACATACCCAGGAGTGACATTGCTGAATCATGTGATAGTTTTATTTTTAATTTTTTAGAGGAAGCTCTATACCATTTTCCATAGTTGCTGCACCATTTCACATTCCCACCAACAGGTTACTAGGATTTCAGTTTCTTCAAATCCTTTCCAGTGCTTTTTATTTCTTTGACGGGTAGTCATCCTAAAAGATGTTGCAGTGATATCTCTTTGTGGTTTTGATTTGTGTTTCCCTGATAACAATTTTGAGTATTTTTATTATCCCGTTGGGCATTTGTATGTCTTCTTTGGGGAAATGTTTGTTGAAGACCCAAATTGATCAGCAATGAAAGAGGGGGAAATTGTAACAAATGCCACAGAAATGAAAAGGGTCAAAAAACCTCCCAATAACAAAAGCTCAGGACTGCATGGCTTTACTGGTGAATTATAACAAATGTTTAAAGAATTAATTCCAATCCTTATTGAAGTCTTTCAAAAAATTGAAAAGAATGGGGCACGTCCAAACTCATTCTATGAGACTTGTATTACTATGACATCAAAACAAAACAAAGTATAAGAAAACAAAATTACAGGCTAATACCCATAACAAACATAGATTCAGAAAATGAAAGTGAAAGTGAAGTCGATCAGTTGTGTCTGATCTTTGTGACCCCATGGACTGTAGGCTACCAGGGTTCTCTGTCCATGGTATTTTCCAGGCAAGTGTCCTGGAGTGGGTTGCATTTTCTTCCTCAACAAAATACCAACAAACTGAATTCAGCAGCAGATTAAATGATTGAGTGGGATTTACCCCTGGGATAAGTGGGGTTCAATATATAGTAACCAATAAATGTGAAATACCACATTAACAGAATGAAGGATACATTTTCTTCTAAGCTCTGCTTTCTCTGTATCTGTCAAATTTTTAAAATTTATATTTTATTTTCACTTGTTTAAAATATTTAAAAATTTTTTCTCAGTACTTCTTTTTTGATCTACTTGTTATTTCAAAGTGTGCTGTTTAATCTCCAAATATTTTAGTGTTTTTGTAGTTATCTTTCTGACTCAATTCCTAGTTTACACAATTGTCTGAAAGCATACTTTATGCCATTTCTATTCCCTTAAATGTGTTCAATTATGTTTTATAGCCTACTGAATGTGGCCTACGTTGATGGAATCTTTTCTGTGTGAACTGAAAAAAAAAATGGGTTCCACTGCTGTTGGATGAAGTATTCTGTAGGTGTCAGTTCAAGCTGATTCTCAGTGATAGTCAACTCTTCTGTATCCTTGTTGATATACTGTGTGTTGATTCTGCCAAATACCAACAGAGGGGTATTTTCTGACTATAGGACCACAGAGAGCTCATCTGTTTTTCGTCACCGTTCTATCAGTTGTTGTCCTATATGTTTTGACGCTCTACTGTTGGCTGCAGACATATTAAGGATTGTTTTGTCTTTTTGGAGAACTGACCTCTTTATCATTGTATAACGTTCTTCTGTCTTTGATAATGTTCAGAGCCCCAGAGTTCACTTGTCTGAAATTAATATACCTACTGCCACTTTCTCTTGATTAATGTCAGAATGGCTTAGCTTCATCTATCTCTTCACTTTTTAATCCATGTGAGTCTTATATTTAAAGTAAGTTTCAAAAAATAAACTTTGTTATACATAATGTGCAGTTGTATTTTTTAAAAAAAGTCCATTCTAAAGGATTCTTAATCAGTGTGTTTAGTCTATTGATATTTAAAGTTTATAGTTATATAATATCAGCTTTTTTTTTTTTACTGTTTTCTATTTATTGCCTTTGTTACTTTTTTGTTTTTCACTTATTTTCTGCCATCTCTGATTTTAGTTAAATATCTAATGCAATCTCTTTTTTTCTCCTCTCTTATCACATCAGTTATTCTTATTTTTGTGCTTGCCCTGGACTTTCTAGATTGTGTTTCCAACTATCATCTTTCAATAACACTGTAGCACTTCCATGTATAATGCAAGAGCTTTATAACAGAGTATTCTCAATTTCTGTCCCTTACAAATTTTCTGTCATTATTTCACTTACACATAAGGTATACTTTCTTGTTATTCTTTAAACAAATTGTAATACATTAGCTCAACTAAGAACAATAAAGATACAATATTTTGCCTTCATTTCTTCTTTCACCAGTGCTTTTCCTTTTTTTATGTAGATCCAAGTTTCTGACTTATGTTATATTCCTTATTCCTATAAAGCCTCTTTTAACATTTCTTGCCAGCTTAAGTCTACTGGTGACAAATCCTCTCAATTTTTGTTTTCTGAAAAGCTTTTCATTTCTCCCCTTCACTTTTGAAGGATATTTTTACTGGATATTGAATTTTGGTTTTTTTTTTCTTTCAATTTAAATATTTAACACCACCCTCTCATTTCCATGGTAAAGAAAGGTCCCAAGTAATTATTATCTTTGTTCCTCTATAGGTAAAGTTCTGCTTTGTCTTTCCTTTAGCTTCTTTCAAGATTTGCTCTTTGATTTATTGCAATATGAATATGATATGCCTAGATGTGGTTATTTTAGTACATACACTTGATGTTCTCTGAGCCTCCTAGATTTGTGGCTCGGTTGCTATTCTTTGGTAATTTGTTCCCTAGCTCTTGGTATTGGGTTCTCTCTTTAATAGTTTTTTTTTTTTTTTCTCTCTTTATATTTCAGTTTGGGAAATTTCTGGTGATGTTTCTTCAAGCTCACTGATTCTGACATATTGAGTCTCTTAAGCCACTCATCAAAGGTATTCTTCCCTTTATGGTACAGTGTTTTTTATTTCTAGTATTTCCTTTTGATTCTTTTTTAGGCTTTACGTGTCTCAGCTTCAGTATCCATTTGTTCTTCCATGTTGTATACTTTTTCCATTACAGCTCTTAGCATATATTTGTCAAAAATTTTTTAAGCTTCCCAGTACGATGATTTCTTTATCTTTACCATATCTGAGTCTGGTGCTGATTCTTTCTTATCTCTTCAAACTACTTTTGTTTTTACTGTTTTGTCGAAAGTTACACATGTTAGAACAAAGGACAAATAAATCTATAGTGTGAGATTTTTCATTTATTTGGCTAGGAATTAGGCTGTGTTTACTGTTTACTTAACTTCCCTGGTAGCTCAGATGGTAAAGTGTCTGCCTACAATGTGGAAGACCCGGGTTCAATCCCTGGGTTGGGAAGATCCTCTGGAGAAGGAAATTGCCAGCCACTCCAGCACTCTTGCCTGGAAAATCCTATGGATGGAGGAGCGTGGTAGGCTACAGTCCATGGGGTCGCACAAAGTCAGACATGACTGAGTGATGTCACTTTCTCACTATTATAGATCAGAAACTAAAATTTCCTCTGTTCCTGATTTTTGTCTCCCCTATTGTACAGAAGCTCTATTAATGTGGCAAGTGTGTGTGTGTGTATGTGAAGGAAGACACATTTTAGTTTTATGATCAGGTTTTGATCTTGAATTTGTACCTGTGCCCTTGGGTTGTAATCCCCATAAATGCTCCCACCCCCTTACTATGATAGCAAGGCTAGTGGGAATTGGATTTGGATAATTCTCTTCCCCAAAGTTGATTAGGCTCTGGTAAAATAAGTTGTATTTCAAAATGATGACTCATTTCCTCATCTTTCAGATCTTTACTATGACAATCTGGTAAGGCTCATGGAGAAAAACTCAAAACAGTATAGGAACTCTTCCAAGACTGGACTGCTGGTGTTTCTTTTTTAACTCTCAAGCTTGCACACACTGAGTCTCTCACAACTGGGCAATTGATGGTGTCGGTTCCTCTACTCCAGTAATGTTTCCTATGTAAATTTATACTCTTAAACTTTTACGCTAGTAAGTTTTCATTCTCTGCATACACCAGTTTGAGGGGGCATCAGTTTTCCTTGGGGCATCAGTTCATTGCTGGACCTCAGAAGAGTTGTTGATTTTCAGTTTGTTCAACACTTTTTTCTTGTTAGAACAAAAGTGATGATTTCTAGTATCCTTACATGCCAGACTGAAAATTGCAGGCGTCTTAATACTAATACTTAATACTAAGAAATTCAGCACTTCCTTCACTGACTCTTTTAGGGTTTATTTTTGTAAGCAATGCAGTGCTTTTAGTTTAGCTTTTTTTTAACCATTAGGCACCCAGAGTCAAGTTTTTGTTAATTGAACAATTGAATCATATCTTGTAATCAGCCTGTTGTGTATTGACTTTACACTTGCTTTGTTCAGTTTTATCTTTATTTTCTTTGTGTTAATGTTTACACCTGTGCATAATGCTTCAAGTTTTATAGTAATGTTTGCATTTCATCTCTTGTTAATAGTTAATAGAAAAGACTGAGTTTCCTATAAATGAGAGAGAAAGAGCAAAAAGTATGTGTACATGGAATTTTGAAGACTGCTGTATAAATCTTAAGCTTGCTCATCTGACATTAGACAGTTCAGATCACTTTTTTGCATAGCAGTTTTTTCACCTACAAAATGAAGAGTTAAGTTATAAGGAACTTCAGGTATTCAGTCTGGAGTTCTCACTCCTTCATTGACTGAATGTTTTACAAAAGATGAAGATATAATGATCAGCCACCAAATGCCATTATACGCCTTATTTCCATTTCCGCAGCATCACAATATTGCTTACATTGCTCTTGACCTAAGCCTTTATTTAGGAAATGCAATTTTTATTACAGGAACTCAGGGTATACTTTCTCACTTCTTAAAATAAGAAGTAAATCACATATCCAACAGATATTTTTGTAGTTCCCTATCATTCTAGACACCCTCTTAAGTTCTAAATAAAAACATCTAGTTGTATATCCCAGAATTTAAAGAATGGATAAAAACCATAGAATCATTAAACTAAAATCGTTGAAGTTTGAAAATGAGACTCGCTTTGATGTATGTATTGTAGGGGAGGGGCTTGTGGCTAGGAAAAATAGATTCTACTAATTATGTCTGCTTAATTACATACCTTAAACTTGGTAACATAAGTGCATTTGACTAATGGAGATAATACATGCAGTACCCATTCCTGAATGGTATTTAACATGGAAAGATTTGGAAGCAGTCCTGTTTGTTGTTGGTTTTTCTCCCCCTTTTTATCACCCAAGAAATTCCTGGGCACTAAGAAAAAAGCACTGAGGTCTAATTCAATTTCCAGGTAGTTAAGCAATATCAGAAATGCCAAACTGCTGAACTTCAACTTAACTTAAAAACCATGCCCTGAACGCTGAGTAGGCTAACGATCTGCTTCACTCTTTTCTCCAGCAGAGTGCCCATTTACCTTTCCATGCCGTTACAAAGCAACATTTCTTCTAGGTGAGCACCCCTGCAAGGGCAGGCAGGGAGAGCAGCCTCATCTATTAAGGTGGCACAGTTAATCGCCTCTGATAATACTCATTTGTGGCTGAAATGAAGCATTTCCAGACCAGAAATGACACTTTGATATTATAGTGCTATTAATACCTAGATCCACAAATGCCGAGATCTTTGCCAAGGATTCTGAATACTGTGTCGAAATAAATCACTTGACACCTGGATTGGATAACTATTGATCAAACATTACAGACTTTTGGGGGCACGGATAAATACAAATAAAGTTCTGCAAAGTCCTTCTTGAAGGAGTAGGAAGTAGAAAAGGTATGAGCAACCAGAGTGAGGATTTTAAGCAGTTTATTTTTAACACAATGTGATCCAGATTAAAATAGTTTGTTCTCATTGCTGCCTTCAGACTGTAAGTGGGACATTTAAATAATTTCAACATATCCACAGACAAATGTTTAGAATTATGAAAAGCTTGCAAAGCATTGCACTGCCTCACACACAGCACTTAGCCCAGGCTGAGGGGATCATGACATGCTTCTTAGAGAAGATGGAGTCTAGGCTGAATGATGAAGAATAAGCAGTAACTAGTCAAATGGAGACGTGAGGATAGAGCACTTTAGTGTAGGGATATACAATAAAACCATTAGAAATGGAACTAGTGGAGTATTTGGAGGAGTTCAAAAATTTTAAATGATGGGATATGGATGTTAAAATAAAAAATAATAGGGTCCAACTCATAGAAAACTTGGGGTATTGCACTGGGATGCTTAGATTTTATCTGGAAAGGATGAGATTTATGCAGTTGAAAGAAGTGAGTAAAATCATTGCTGATGAAGTTCTATATGTCCCAAAGCATATTGCCAAACTCTGATAATTGATCCCCCTTCCAAAATAACACAATTATAAGGATGCTTGGGGATCTATAATACCCTTCTCCTCCTTTACAGATGAAGAAATGAAATTCAGAGAAGAGGGGGTGTGATATTCCCTAAGTCACACAGCAACACATTGGTTAAAATTGAAATCTAGAATCTCATCCTAGGATAATTTTCATCCAAATGAGAGCTTTCTCATAATCAATTCAAATTTAATGCAAGTGTTATAGTCTATGCCAACTCAATGCAAGGTTTTGTGCTGTGCTTAGTCACTCAGCTGTGTTCAGCTTTTTGCAACCCCATGGACAGTAGCCCAAGATGCTTCTCTGTCCATGGGGATTCTCCAGGCAAGAATACTGGAGTGGGTTGCCCAGGCGTTCCTCCAGGGGATCTTCCCAACCCAGGGATTGAACCCAGGCCTCTCACATTGCAGGCATATTCTTTACTGTCTGAGCCACCAGGAAAGCCCAAGAATACTGGAGTGGGTAGCCTATCCCTTCTCCAGGGGAACTTCCCAACCCCAAAATTGAAGCAACTGAGCTATCCAGGAAACCCAAGGTTACTGTTCTCTAATTTGAAATAATATGAAATTTAGTAAATTAGCTAAACACTTTGAAAGTGTTAATTCTGTGAAAGAAACAAGGAGCATGCAAATTATATTTCTTTGCTTCAAAATGTGAAACATCTAGCAAGAAAGAGGAGTTTGTTATGGTAGCTAAATGAGAGATCTTAGGTAATGAGTTGCCGTCTGCTTTGATTTTCTAATCTATAAAATAAAATTAATTCTAGACCATCAGTATTATCAAACCTCATAGATATTGTCAGGATGATATGTGACAATAAATGTGAAACTATTTATAATTTTATTTAGGGCTTTCCTGCTTGCTCAGATGCAATGCAGGAGACCCGGCTTCAATCCCAGGGTTGGGAAGATCCCTGGAGAAGGAAATGGCAACCCTCTCTAGTATTCTTGTCTGGAGAATCTCATGTACAGAGGAGCCTGGTCAGGTACAGCGATAAAGAGGCTCTTTTTTGGCTAAGGGGTCTTATTTACTGGAGCAGAGTGGGAAGGGGAATTTATGGTTAAGCCCTTTGAGAACGTTTTAGTTTCACCATATGTGAAACATGGCACTTAATATTGGAACTTAATGTTTTTAAGTCTTCATCATATATGTGAAAACAGGGGCTAATCTCAAATACTAATAGATCACACTTGGCACTAAACTTTACTAATTTTGTAAATGCAGCAGCCCCTTTAGTTCAGAACTTGTGTGGTAGTATTTTTTTTTAATGAATTTGTTGACTTCTTAAAATAATATCACATATATTTTAGGAAAAATAATAAAAAGGTTTTATTTATCTTTGTGAGGTTCCATAAATTATCCCTAACTTCACACCACAGATTAATTTCTGTCCTTGAGTTAGAACTTGGGAATTTTCAACGAGGAGATTTTTCTCATATAAAAGAAAAAAACAACCTTTTTATGTCATCCAGCATTTTTGATAACTGACTTAAATATGATTTTAGAACAGCACTCATAAGAACATAAAGATGGGTATTATAAATATTCTACAGCTGAGCCAAGAAATAAACAACTGTACAGGGAACTGATTGTGCAAATAAGTACATTCTGTTAAGAGGCTGGCCAGATAGTAGCATGTGGGTTTAACTACCAAGGCACTATAGGAAAAACATATTGTCATTACTAGCTAGAAAGAAGTCATAAAAGTTTATAACTACAGAAAACAACTCAGTTCAATGAATGTAAAGGCCAAGCATCCTATTTTTTAAAGGATACTGTGTAAGGATTTATTAAGAGAATTGAGACTTTGTCACACAGGGACTAGAGTTAACCTCTGAGGCAGGCCAGGATGAATCCTACTGCCTACCAGTTGTGTGAGCAACCTCTCACTGGCTTAATCAGTCTGAGATTCTACTGATTCATGTGGAAAATGGGAAAAATAATGAAGTTTCTGTCATAGCTTTTCTATGAAAAGTAAATGAGCTTTCTGCATAGCCGATGCTTTGCAGAACACTGGGTATATATTAAGTGCTCAATGAATATCAGTTTCCTTCTTCATACTGCCCCAGCAATGATTTAGGCTCTTAGAAAAGCTGAGGAATTATATGTGATCTAAATTCTTTCTGACTTATTCACGTTGATTATCCAGAAGTAGAACTCTAAAGTCTATGTAGGAGTCACCTGGGAAATTACTGGAGTGCCTTGCTTTTGACCCCCAATTTTTTAAATTTGAATCTGCATATGTGTAATGGGGCCATGACTGTACTGATTAAACAAGTACTTTAAGTAATTCTTAAGTATACTTTGAGACCCACTAGTATTTTCAATCTGAATAAGCAAATGTTTCCCCAATGTCTTCTTTATACTTACCAAGTTTCCTTTAAATAAGCACTAGTCATATTCATGTTCTAGTGAACAAGAAAAAAAGAGAGCAAAGAACAAATATTTGTATTACAGATAAGTAGTTCCTTTTAATGACAGATAATCACAATGTGAAATGAACTTTTATCAGTGAGATATGCTATCTAGAAGGAAAAATTACTGAAAGGTTTTTGCAGGGACAGCAGGATTCAAAAAATGTGTTCATTATTCTCTTGGGAATTGTTTGCTGTTCAGTTGCCCTGTTGTGTCCAGCTCTTTGCGACCCCATGGACTGCAGCACATCAAGCTTCCCTGCCCTTCACTATCTCCCGGAGTTTGCTGAAACTCATGTCCATTAAGTTGGTGATGCCACTGAACCATCTCATCCTCTGTCATCCCCTTCTCCTGCCTTGAATCTTTCCCAGCATCAGGGGCTTTTCTAATAAGTTGGTTCTTCGCATCAGGTGGCCAAAGTTTTGGAGCTTTAGTTTCAGCATCAGTCCTTCCAGTGAATATTCAGATACACAGAATTATTCTCTGCTCCTTGCCAGAGTCCTGCTGTGAAACAGCAGTCCTTCCCTAGTGGCCTCCATGAATGGATGGGCTGGTTCACAAGGGGGCCAGACATCTGTTCAGATTTCAGTACTCTTGGGGAATATATGACAACAAAGATTCCTGAGTTTATTTTGATCCTTAATCCCAGTGGGTAGAGAAGTCTTGCCAAAGCTGGAGATAAGTGCTTTGTGAAAAATGAGGCACAATTGGAATAGAGAAGAATGCACAGGAAAAAGGAAAGCTCAGAGCAATGCACCATGCTCCTGCCTTCTTGTGAGTAATGCCATGAAGGGAAAAAGGAGTGGCACAAGACAAAGCTCCAGTGGAACCTGTGTGTCCGTGGGGAGGAAATGGTTTCTCTTCACCTTGTGTCTGTCTTCCTTAAGGATGCAAGAATTCATACTGCTCTTTAATTCCCGCGAGCCTAAGGGGCAGAAATTCTTATCCCAATCTAGAAGAGGTTTAGAAAGTTTAAAGTCGTCCAGCTAGAAAGGCATAGCAGTGGAGTTAGAAACCTTGTCTGTGTAAAAATGGGGCTGTCTGTTTCAAACACATCACGCTATCTTAGAATTACTAGTAAACAATGGCTGTCGTTCAGTCGCAGTCGTGTCCCACTTTGCGACCCCATGGGCTGCAGCACACAAGGTTTCCGTGTCCTTCACCATCTCCTGGAGCTTGCTCAAACTCATGTCCAATGAGTCTTTGATGCCATCCAACCAGCTCATTCTCTGTCATCCCTTCCTCCTCCTGCCTTCAATCTTTCCAGCATCAGGGGCTTTTCCAGTGAGTCAGCTCTTTGCATCAGTTCACTTCAATTGCTCAGTCGTATCCAACTCTTTGAGACCCCATGAACCACAGCACGTGAAGCCTCCCTGTCCATCACCAGCTCCTGGAGTCCACCCAAACTCATGTCCATTGAGTCGGTGATGCCATCCAACCATCCCATCCTCTGTCATCCCCTTCTCCTTCTGCCCCCAGTCTTTCCCAGCATCAGGGTCTTTTCCACTGGGTCAGCTATTCACATCAGGTGGCCAAAGTATTGGAGTTTCAGCTTCAACATCAGTCCTTCCAATGAACACCCAGGACTAATCTCCTTTAGAATGGACTGGTTGGATCTCCTTGCAGCCCAAGAGACTCTCAAGAGTCTTCAACAGCACAGTGAAAAGCATCAATTATTTGGCACTCTGCTTTCTTTATAGTCCAACTCTCACGTCCATACAGGTGGCCAAAGTACTGGAGTTTTAGCTTCAGTATCAGTCCTTCCAATGAATATGCAGGACTGATTTCCTTTAGGATTGACTTTGAACTCCTTGTAGTCTCCGGGACTCTCAAGAGTCTTCTCCAACACCATGGTTCAAAAGCATCCATTCTTCCGTGCTCAACCTTCTTTATGGTCCAACTGTCACATCAATACATGACTACTGGAAAAACCATAGCTTTGACTATACAGACCTTTGTCGGCAAAGTAATAGACAATGTGACCAACAATAACAAAAAAACCCTTCCTCTTTCCTACTAGCATAAGAGTGTGGGTAGTGAGAGTGAGAAGAATCAAAATGGACCCTGCCTGGAAGTAAGATAGACCAGTTCCAACATTTTATAAACTGAACTCATGGCAGTAACGAAAAATCTCCCTTTCTTTAATCCTCCCTCCATTCTTTTTTTTTTTCTTCCAGTTTTATTGGGATATAATTGACATACAGCACTGTATAAGTTTAAGGTGTACAGCATAATGATTCAACATAAATACATCATGAAATGATTATCACATTCCTCTTTTATTCCTTCCTCAGAGCATCCCATCAGTAACCATTATGTATCAGTCTTGCTACAAAATGTGTATAGGAGATTGTCTCTGCCTCTTGCTCTCCTGTACCTGCTGTATTCCAGACATGTGAGCATTCTTACTATTCTTCAAACATATTCATCAATTGTCAATTACTTTCCCATGTGCTGGATACCTTAATTTTATTTCATTTTCAGGGTATCCCTGTGATACTCAGATTTGTCTCAGTATCACAAAGATATTATTTGATACAGGAACTTTTGACTTTGGAGGGTTTAATCCCAGCAAATATGGTAGTGGCAAAGGCGGGGAATTGTAGTCTTTGTAAGACAAAATTGGGGCCAATGATGGTGATTTGAAATCCTGTAACTCCTAAGCAGCTGTCCCCCAAGGCCCTTTTTAGCCTTCAGCACAAATAAGCATTGACTCCTACAGCATGTGTTAAATTTATAATCACGGTTTACAAATATCTTCAGCCTGTAGCAAACTGCTACAACTATTTCTTGTTTCTAACCCAAGGCGATATGTGATGAGTACTTAAACACATACACACACAACTCTATATATTATTTGAAAAAAATGATGTATATTTTCTCTGTCCCCCAAGCAACCTTCCATCAGTACATGCCATGTGGTACACTGGTAGACATAATACATCTGGTGGACAAAAACCCTCCAAATGACTGGATAAATCTGGCAGACACAGACCAAATGGATGGAAATAGCTGGGTCATAAATAGCCCATTAAATTGAACCTGTAAGCAGACAGTTTTAAAAGGCACACACTGGAGAAATGAATGGGGCTTCTCTCATGGAGTAACTCCTTGGTGTTGCCAATCCACCATGAAACAGCCCAAACAGTGCTATTCGTGGAGGTAATGGCCCCAAAGACAAATTAGGGATAAGTACACTTCTCCTGGGGGTTCCCAGGTGGCTCAGTGGTAAAGAGTCTGCCTGCAGTGCAGTTGCAAGTGTGATCCCTGGGTTGGAAAGATCCCCTGGAGAAGAGTGTGGCAAACTGCCCCAGTATTCTTGTCTGGGAAATCCCATGGAGAGGGGTCTGGCAGGCTACAGTCCATGGGGTCCCAAAGTCAGACACGGCTGAGCAGCAGCGCACATCTCCCCATTTAATACTGTCGTTTCTCTGAACTTGTTAGAAGTAGCCTGTAAAGGGACAAATAGGACAACCTCCCAAATATCACATCTCACATTACTGTGTTGCTTAATTACAGATGCATAAATGCCAAGTGGTCTATAGAGCATGGGCCTCTGAGTTTTAATTGAGTGTTTTTCTGTTTCACAATTCCCTGCTGGTTCCTCTCTTGTCTCCAAGCTGTTCCTTTCCTTGCCTATTAATGGGAGAGACAGCCCCAGGTCTCACTGGGCTTTGCTCCCCTTTCCTGCAGCTCCGGTGCAATTAAATGAACATACTGGTCATCTTGTTGCCATGCATTTGTTTTCAAAGGAACATCTGAAATGACTCCTTGATGGAACTTGTTGGGATCTAAAATAAATCCTCTTTTACTTGGGCATGGTAAACATAAAAACTTCAAGGAAAACAAAAACACT
>SJYC01147382.1:0-32355 GCA_006408675.1 Madoqua kirkii
AATCATTGCTGATGAAGTTCTATATGTCCCAAAGCATATTGCCAAACTCTGATAATTGATCCCCCTTCCAAAATAACACAATTATAAGGATGCTTGGGGATCTATAATACCCTTCTCCTCCTTTACAGATGAAGAAATGAAATTCAGAGAAGAGGGGGTGTGATATTCCCTAAGTCACACAGCAACACATTGGTTAAAATTGAAATCTAGAATCTCATCCTAGGATAATTTTCATCCAAATGAGAGCTTTCTCATAATCAATTCAAATTTAATGCAAGTGTTATAGTCTATGCCAACTCAATGCAAGGTTTTGTGCTGTGCTTAGTCACTCAGCTGTGTTCAGCTTTTTGCAACCCCATGGACAGTAGCCCAAGATGCTTCTCTGTCCATGGGGATTCTCCAGGCAAGAATACTGGAGTGGGTTGCCCAGGCGTTCCTCCAGGGGATCTTCCCAACCCAGGGATTGAACCCAGGCCTCTCACATTGCAGGCATATTCTTTACTGTCTGAGCCACCAGGAAAGCCCAAGAATACTGGAGTGGGTAGCCTATCCCTTCTCCAGGGGAACTTCCCAACCCCAAAATTGAAGCAACTGAGCTATCCAGGAAACCCAAGGTTACTGTTCTCTAATTTGAAATAATATGAAATTTAGTAAATTAGCTAAACACTTTGAAAGTGTTAATTCTGTGAAAGAAACAAGGAGCATGCAAATTATATTTCTTTGCTTCAAAATGTGAAACATCTAGCAAGAAAGAGGAGTTTGTTATGGTAGCTAAATGAGAGATCTTAGGTAATGAGTTGCCGTCTGCTTTGATTTTCTAATCTATAAAATAAAATTAATTCTAGACCATCAGTATTATCAAACCTCATAGATATTGTCAGGATGATATGTGACAATAAATGTGAAACTATTTATAATTTTATTTAGGGCTTTCCTGCTTGCTCAGATGCAATGCAGGAGACCCGGCTTCAATCCCAGGGTTGGGAAGATCCCTGGAGAAGGAAATGGCAACCCTCTCTAGTATTCTTGTCTGGAGAATCTCATGTACAGAGGAGCCTGGTCAGGTACAGCGATAAAGAGGCTCTTTTTTGGCTAAGGGGTCTTATTTACTGGAGCAGAGTGGGAAGGGGAATTTATGGTTAAGCCCTTTGAGAACGTTTTAGTTTCACCATATGTGAAACATGGCACTTAATATTGGAACTTAATGTTTTTAAGTCTTCATCATATATGTGAAAACAGGGGCTAATCTCAAATACTAATAGATCACACTTGGCACTAAACTTTACTAATTTTGTAAATGCAGCAGCCCCTTTAGTTCAGAACTTGTGTGGTAGTATTTTTTTTTAATGAATTTGTTGACTTCTTAAAATAATATCACATATATTTTAGGAAAAATAATAAAAAGGTTTTATTTATCTTTGTGAGGTTCCATAAATTATCCCTAACTTCACACCACAGATTAATTTCTGTCCTTGAGTTAGAACTTGGGAATTTTCAACGAGGAGATTTTTCTCATATAAAAGAAAAAAACAACCTTTTTATGTCATCCAGCATTTTTGATAACTGACTTAAATATGATTTTAGAACAGCACTCATAAGAACATAAAGATGGGTATTATAAATATTCTACAGCTGAGCCAAGAAATAAACAACTGTACAGGGAACTGATTGTGCAAATAAGTACATTCTGTTAAGAGGCTGGCCAGATAGTAGCATGTGGGTTTAACTACCAAGGCACTATAGGAAAAACATATTGTCATTACTAGCTAGAAAGAAGTCATAAAAGTTTATAACTACAGAAAACAACTCAGTTCAATGAATGTAAAGGCCAAGCATCCTTTTTTTAAAGGATACTGTGTAAGGATTTATTAAGAGAATTGAGACTTTGTCACACAGGGACTAGAGTTAACCTCTGAGGCAGGCCAGGATGAATCCTACTGCCTACCAGTTGTGTGAGCAACCTCTCACTGGCTTAATCAGTCTGAGATTCTACTGATTCATGTGGAAAATGGGAAAAATAATGAAGTTTCTGTCATAGCTTTTCTATGAAAAGTAAATGAGCTTTCTGCATAGCCGATGCTTTGCAGAACACTGGGTATATATTAAGTGCTCAATGAATATCAGTTTCCTTCTTCATACTGCCCCAGCAATGATTTAGGCTCTTAGAAAAGCTGAGGAATTATATGTGATCTAAATTCTTTCTGACTTATTCACGTTGATTATCCAGAAGTAGAACTCTAAAGTCTATGTAGGAGTCACCTGGGAAATTACTGGAGTGCCTTGCTTTTGACCCCCAATTTTTTAAATTTGAATCTGCATATGTGTAATGGGGCCATGACTGTACTGATTAAACAAGTACTTTAAGTAATTCTTAAGTATACTTTGAGACCCACTAGTATTTTCAATCTGAATAAGCAAATGTTTCCCCAATGTCTTCTTTATACTTACCAAGTTTCCTTTAAATAAGCACTAGTCATATTCATGTTCTAGTGAACAAGAAAAAAAGAGAGCAAAGAACAAATATTTGTATTACAGATAAGTAGTTCCTTTTAATGACAGATAATCACAATGTGAAATGAACTTTTATCAGTGAGATATGCTATCTAGAAGGAAAAATTACTGAAAGGTTTTTGCAGGGACAGCAGGATTCAAAAAATGTGTTCATTATTCTCTTGGGAATTGTTTGCTGTTCAGTTGCCCTGTTGTGTCCAGCTCTTTGCGACCCCATGGACTGCAGCACATCAAGCTTCCCTGCCCTTCACTATCTCCCGGAGTTTGCTGAAACTCATGTCCATTAAGTTGGTGATGCCACTGAACCATCTCATCCTCTGTCATCCCCTTCTCCTGCCTTGAATCTTTCCAGCATCAGGGGCTTTTCTAATAAGTTGGTTCTTCGCATCAGGTGGCCAAAGTTTTGGAGCTTTAGTTTCAGCATCAGTCCTTCCAGTGAATATTCAGATACACAGAATTATTCTCTGCTCCTTGCCAGAGTCCTGCTGTGAAACAGCAGTCCTTCCCTAGTGGCCTCCATGAATGGATGGGCTGGTTCACAAGGGGGCCAGACATCTGTTCAGATTTCAGTACTCTTGGGGAATATATGACAACAAAGATTCCTGAGTTTATTTTGATCCTTAATCCCAGTGGGTAGAGAAGTCTTGCCAAAGCTGGAGATAAGTGCTTTGTGAAAAATGAGGCACAATTGGAATAGAGAAGAATGCACAGGAAAAAGGAAAGCTCAGAGCAATGCACCATGCTCCTGCCTTCTTGTGAGTAATGCCATGAAGGGAAAAAGGAGTGGCACAAGACAAAGCTCCAGTGGAACCTGTGTGTCCGTGGGGAGGAAATGGTTTCTCTTCACCTTGTGTCTGTCTTCCTTAAGGATGCAAGAATTCATACTGCTCTTTAATTCCCGCGAGCCTAAGGGGCAGAAATTCTTATCCCAATCTAGAAGAGGTTTAGAAAGTTTAAAGTCGTCCAGCTAGAAAGGCATAGCAGTGGAGTTAGAAACCTTGTCTGTGTAAAGATGGGGCTGTCTGTTTCAAACACATCACGCTATCTTAGAATTACTAGTAAACAATGGCTGTCGTTCAGTCGCAGTCGTGTCCCACTTTGCGACCCCATGGGCTGCAGCACACAAGGTTTCCGTGTCCTTCACCATCTCCTGGAGCTTGCTCAAACTCATGTCCAATGAGTCTTTGATGCCATCCAACCAGCTCATTCTCTGTCATCCCTTCCTCCTCCTGCCTTCAATCTTTCCAGCATCAGGGGCTTTTCCAGTGAGTCAGCTCTTTGCATCAGTTCACTTCAATTGCTCAGTCGTATCCAACTCTTTGAGACCCCATGAACCACAGCACGTGAAGCCTCCCTGTCCATCACCAGCTCCCGGAGTCCACCCAAACTCATGTCCATTGAGTCGGTGATGCCATCCAACCATCCCATCCTCTGTCATCCCCTTCTCCTTCTGCCCCCAGTCTTTCCCAGCATCAGGGTCTTTTCCACTGGGTCAGCTATTCACATCAGGTGGCCAAAGTATTGGAGTTTCAGCTTCAACATCAGTCCTTCCAATGAACACCCAGGACTAATC
The DNA here is from genome assembly GCA_006408675.1 of Madoqua kirkii. Classification (NCBI taxonomy): domain Eukaryota; kingdom Metazoa; phylum Chordata; class Mammalia; order Artiodactyla; family Bovidae; genus Madoqua; species Madoqua kirkii. The sequence continues at coordinate 4,085 of SJYC01147382.1, forward strand.
TCCTTTAGAATGGACTGGTTGGATCTCCTTGCAGCCCAAGAGACTCTCAAGAGTCTTCAACAGCACAGTGAAAAGCATCAATTATTTGGCACTCTGCTTTCTTTATAGTCCAACTCTCACGTCCATACAGGTGGCCAAAGTACTGGAGTTTTAGCTTCAGTATCAGTCCTTCCAATGAATATGCAGGACTGATTTCCTTTAGGATTGACTTTGAACTCCTTGTAGTCTCCGGGACTCTCAAGAGTCTTCTCCAACACCATGGTTCAAAAGCATCCATTCTTCCGTGCTCAACCTTCTTTATGGTCCAACTGTCACATCAATACATGACTACTGGAAAAACCATAGCTTTGACTATACAGACCTTTGTCAGCAAAGTAATAGACAATGTGACCAACAATAACAAAAAAACCCTTCCTCTTTCCTACTAGCATAAGAGTGTGGGTAGTGAGAGTGAGAAGAATCAAAATGGACCCTGCCTGGAAGTAAGATAGACCAGTTCCAACATTTTATAAACTGAACTCATGGCAGTAACGAAAAATCTCCCTTTCTTTAATCCTCCCTCCATTCTTTTTTTTTTCTTCCAGTTTTATTGGGATATAATTGACATACAGCACTGTATAAGTTTAAGGTGTACAGCATAATGATTCAACATAAATACATCATGAAATGATTATCACATTCCTCTTTTATTCCTTCCTCAGAGCATCCCATCAGTAACCATTATGTATCAGTCTTGCTACAAAATGTGTATAGGAGATTGTCTCTGCCTCTTGCTCTCCTGTACCTGCTGTATTCCAGACATGTGAGCATTCTTACTATTCTTCAAACATATTCATCAATTGTCAATTACTTTCCCATGTGCTGGATACCTTAATTTTATTTCATTTTCAGGGTATCCCTGTGATACTCAGATTTGTCTCAGTATCACAAAGATATTATTTGATACAGGAACTTTTGACTTTGGAGGTTTAATCCCAGCAAATATGGTAGTGGCAAAGGCGGGGAATTGTAGTCTTTGTAAGACAAAATTGGGGCCAATGATGGTGATTTGAAATCCTGTAACTCCTAAGCAGCTGTCCCCCAAGGCCCTTTTTAGCCTTCAGCACAAATAAGCATTGACTCCTACAGCATGTGTTAAATTTATAATCACGGTTTACAAATATCTTCAGCCTGTAGCAAACTGCTACAACTATTTCTTGTTTCTAACCCAAGGCGATATGTGATGAGTACTTAAACACATACACACACAACTCTATATATTATTTGAAAAAAATGATGTATATTTTCTCTGTCCCCCAAGCAACCTTCCATCAGTACATGCCATGTGGTACACTGGTAGACATAATACATCTGGTGGACAAAAACCCTCCAAATGACTGGATAAATCTGGCAGACACAGACCAAATGGATGGAAATAGCTGGGTCATAAATAGCCCATTAAATTGAACCTGTAAGCAGACAGTTTTAAAAGGCACACACTGGAGAAATGAATGGGGCTTCTCTCATGGAGTAACTCCTTGGTGTTGCCAATCCACCATGAAACAGCCCAAACAGTGCTATTCGTGGAGGTAATGGCCCCAAAGACAAATTAGGGATAAGTACACTTCTCCTGGGGGTTCCCAGGTGGCTCAGTGGTAAAGAGTCTGCCTGCAGTGCAGTTGCAAGTGTGATCCCTGGGTTGGAAAGATCCCCTGGAGAAGAGTGTGGCAAACTGCCCCAGTATTCTTGTCTGGGAAATCCCATGGAGAGGGGTCTGGCAGGCTACAGTCCATGGGGTCCCAAAGTCAGACACGGCTGAGCAGCAGCGCACATCTCCCCATTTAATACTGTCGTTTCTCTGAACTTGTTAGAAGTAGCCTGTAAAGGGACAAATAGGACAACCTCCCAAATATCACATCTCACATTACTGTGTTGCTTAATTACAGATGCATAAATGCCAAGTGGTCTATAGAGCATGGGCCTCTGAGTTTTAATTGAGTGTTTTTCTTTTCACAATTCCCTGCTGGTTCCTCTCTTGTCTCCAAGCTGTTCCTTTCCTTGCCTATTAATGGGAGAGACAGCCCCAGGTCTCACTGGGCTTTGCTCCCCTTTCCTGCAGCTCCGGTGCAATTAAATGAACATACTGGTCATCTTGTTGCCATGCATTTGTTTTCAAAGGAACATCTGAAATGACTCCTTGATGGAACTTGTTGGGATCTAAAATAAATCCTCTTTTACTTGGGCATGGTAAACATAAAAACTTCAAGGAAAACAAAAACACTGACAGTGAAAAAATCAATAGATCCTTATATATTATTTTTATTAGGGAACTTGTCAAAGTAGAATAACAACTTTCTTTTTCTCTGGCACTGAACACACTATTTTATGGGCAGAACAAAATGGCCTTTATTTTTTCCTTTGGGGGCTGGTGGATGCATGGCTGCATAAAGGGGAGAAGTAATGTGTTATAGTTCCCTGTGTCCAGGCAGCTGATGGATTCTCCTTTGCTTCGAAGCAGTCATTGTGTCTGTGTTTTCAGCCCAGGGCTGAGATGAATAAGGACTCTATTTATTTTATGATGCAGTCTGTCCTCTAACCAGGTAAACTTCTCTGAAAATTGCCCTGAATATTTACTGAGTACTTACTACATTCCAACCATGCTGCTAAGTACTTCATATGCATCTTCTTCACTCTATTTGTCATCACCTAGTATTTTCCTATATTTATTATATGTGTGTGTGCTCAGTTGCTTCAATCATGTCCAACGCTTTGTGACTTCATGGACCATAGCCTGCCAGGCTCCTCTGTCCATCGGATTTTCCAGGCAAGAATACTGGAGTAGGTTGCCATACCCTCTGCTAGGGGATCTTCTCAACCCAGGGACTGAATCCGCATCTCCTGTGTCTCCTGCATTGCAGGCAGATTCTTTACCTGCTGAGCCTCTGGGGAAGCCCAATCTAATTTATTATGAAGTGAAGTGAAGTGAAGTTGCTCAGTCGTGTCCAACTCTTTGCGACCCCGTGGACTGTAGTCGACCAGGCTGCTCAATCCATGGGATTCTCCAGGCAAAAATACTGGAGTGGGTTGCCATTTCCTTCTCCAGGGAATCTTCCCAACCCAGGGATTGAACCTGGGTCTCCCTCATTACAGGCAGACGCTTGACTGTCTGAGCCACCAGGGAAGCCCCGATAGAATAGTATATATATTTAGGGCTTTCCTGATAGGTCAGTTGGTAAAGAATCCACCTGCAATGCAGGAGGCCCTGGTTTGATTCCTGGGTGATGAAGATCCACTGGAGAAGAGATAGGCTATTCACTCCAGATTTTGCCTCCTTTTAACAGACTGTAAGCTCCAATGGGGCAAGAGTTGTGTCTGTTTTGTTCATTGCTGTGTCACCAATCCATTGAGCAATGTCTAGCCAGAACAGAAACACAATAAATGCTTAAAAAATAAATGATTAATCTGCGTGAAGTCTATGAAATAAATCTTGTTCTCAGCCCCAACTTCTAGATATTAAGCAACAACCCTGCAAAGATACATACTCCAGGCTGGACAGGTAATGAAATCCAAGATTTGGATTCACAGTATCTGACTTTAGAACCATACCCCCTTTCACTGTTCAACTACATAGCAGTGGTGGTTACTGGCTTTGTTTGTTCAAAGATGAATGCCCCTTGGAATAGAACAGTTGGAGATATTCCTTTTCTCCTGTGTCCATAAATCCCAATTTTGAGCAACAAGTTCTATTATTTCAGAAAGCAAAGTGTGCCACTCTAGTACTCAACTTGACCTTAGCTGGAGGTGTCGGAAAAGTATTGGAGAATGCTGAGTAGGAAGAGAAAAGAATTCAGGGGAGACAGGGAAACTGAAAGAGAAAGGAAAAGCAAAAGATGAAGGGGACAAAGAAGAACATGACAGGAAAAAGGAAGCATATTTTGTGTCTGAAGATTCATCTGTCTCCTGAGAAGTCAAAACCTCTTTTCTGCATTGTTCAGTCTCTGAACAGGGTTGAGTGGATTAATATTGTGCATGTATTAGAGGTGATTTGTGGCAGACCAATTTAGAGGTCACTTAGGCATGAAAACACTGAGCTGGAAATTGTATTCCTAATGAAACAATATCAGTAATAGCGTATTTAAATGAATAGCATCAGTAATAGCATATTCTAAATGTGTCATTAAGTCTGAATTGTTAGAATCAGAGTATTGCTGTTTAATAGATTTTATCTTCTTTAATAAGTATTTTCATATTGGTTCAGATTGTGTCTCTCTCCTGAAGTTAGAAAGCTCTCAAAAGTTACACTGTTTCTATGTTCATCTGTTTTATTTTTTACAGTAGCATTGTAGTTGGGCATCTCTTTTAAAACTTTCTATTACTATTTAACACAAAAGGAAGGACATTTTAAAAAAGCAAGTTATGTTCACATTTCAACAGAGTATATAATAAAATTTTAGACATTTTCACATTTCACGTACCTTTAAAAATAAGGTTGGTGGTTCAGTCTAATTTTATATTTCTAACAGCATGTTGTGGGAAAAAAAGTACTGTTATCCACTAGTATTAGATCTGCTTTCATTTCAAGATTACCAAGTAACAATGCGAGACCTTCAGAGAACATAATGGGAATGGTTTTATATTCTTAAAGCATTTTTTTCATGGTTTTATTGACTGCATTCAAGTTGTCTTTCTGAGTCACTCTTATGTTTACACAAAGAGATGGGGAAACATTTGAGAAGTTTTCAATCAAGTTAATTAGTGCTGAAAAGCACTTTCAGCTGTTCCGGCAAGGCTTTCGATGTATTCTTAGAAAACTTTCATCATGGCCCCATGCCTGTTTACACAAAGCCTTGTAATCTACCTCATGTTCCCTGGGACAAATGCTAACAGAGGAGACACACAGTGTGGGATTCTAGCCATCAGCCTGCGATGGTGCCAGTTGCTTTCTTCTCTGGACACTTAATGTCTCTTAATGCTCACAAGATTACTCTAAGTAAGACACACATTTCACAATAGAAAAACCTAGCCTACAGAGGCACCAACTGCAGACGTGGTAGAATTGAAACCCAGGTCACTGACTCTGTGACTTTTTAATTCTTTAGGATTTCACTCTGCTAAAGCCTTCAAGAGGATTCCACCCAGCGCTCCGTTTTCCTTCTTGCTGCAACAGAATTTTGGTTTAGCTCGCCTGTGTTGGCAGAGAAGGCAATGGCACCCTACTCCAGTACTCTTGCCTGGAAAGTCTCATGGACGGAGGAGTCTGGAAGGCTGCAGTCCATGGGGTCGCTGAGGGTCGGACACGACTGAGCAACTTCACTTTCACTTTTCACTTTGATGCATTAGAGAAGGAAATGGCAACCCACTCCAGTGTTCTTGCCTTGAGAATCCCAGGGACGGGGTAGCCTGGTGGGCTGCCGTCCATGGGGTCGCACAGAGTCGGATACGACCGAAGTGACTTAGCAGCAGCAGCAGCAGCCTGTGTTGGAACTTACCCAAGTAAGCCAAAACAATGAATTATTTCCATAATTTTATTAAGAAGTGCTTCATATACAAGGCAGTCTGATGTCCTGAATGTTGTGGACAACATTTTAGTGAATCAAAAAAAAATTTTTTTTTTAAGTTACATTAATGTTATCAATACAAGAGCTTTTGCTTAGCAGCAAAAGCTTTTGAAGGACATATTTCCTTGGGCAAGAATAAAATGACAAAAAGTGATGTTACCATGCTAGCTGAAAACAGAGTTAAACAAGTGAAAACCAAAGGTTAGGAAAAGATCTAGTCTTTGCTGTTTTACCTCCTTGGGTTGTCTTCTGTCTCTTTTCTCTCCTACAGTTGCCATTATCTTCCATGAGTTCAGCCGTTTATTGTAGTCCTTTGATCTCCACTGGGCTCCAAAGTTTCAAATTATTGAGGGAGTTCTTTTTGCTTTCTCGATGAATCTCATACCAGCTTCCACATAAAGTTATCACTTTCTCTTCAAACCAGCTTTTCTTCTTTATTCTTGTTCAAAATCCAGACTTGAAACATTGAAACTATCTTTCACTCCACAGTTAGCTTTGGTAGAGGAACAGAGTTAACAGAGTTCTACAGCAACCACAGCAGAGCAAATTCTGCAAGCAGAACAGCATTTAGCTTTGTGTGAGTTATGGAAGAAAAGATTTAAGGTGGGCATGTCTAGGTTCTGGGCACCCCTACTAGGGTATTTTAGAGATATGATATACGTTTCTTAGAGATAAAACTTTGGTGACATCCTTAGAAAATTCTTTCAAGTTGGTGGTTTTGATCCTGTTTTTCATATAAGCAAACTGAGGTTTGGTGCTACTAGATAAATTTCTTAAAATGATGCAAGGAGGGTGGGATTCAAAGATTTTTCCACCTCTCCTTAATGAGAAGTTTCCTAAGAACATGAGCAGCTATTGTAAAGCATCTTTATTAAAACACTTTATAATTTGTCTTCAAATGCAAAATGACTGGATATGCTTAGAGGTAGTCAAATTCTGATTATATACGAAGATAGAGTCAACATGATTTAGCCAGTAAGGGTAAATAAAATTCTCAGTGTCTCTAGACATTCAAGTGGTGATTGTGTTACGTAGGCCATTCGATGGGCAAATCTGGAGTTTAGGAGAGAAGGTTTTACTGGGGCAAGTAAGAGAGTTGCTGGATATTATGGAATTTTAAGGAAGTGTGTAAAAGTGAAAGTGAAAGTCGCTCAGTTATGCCCAAATATATAGTCCATGGAATTCTCCAGGCCAGAGTACTGGAGTGGTTAGCCTTTCTGTTCTCCAGGGGATCTTCTCAACCTAGGAGTCGAACCCAGGACTCCCAGAATTGCAGGCAGATTCTTCACCAGTTGAGCCACAAGAGGTGGAAATGTGTGCTGTGTGTTTAATCACTCAGTCATGTCCAGCTCTTTGCAGTCCTATGGGCTGTAGCCTGCCAGGCTCCTCTGTCCATGGGATTCTCCAGGCAAGAATACTGGAATGGGTTGCCATGTCCTCCTCCACGGGATCTTCCAACCCAGGCATTGAACTCAGGTCTCCCTCACTGCAGGCAGATTCTTTACCATCTGAGAAACCAGGAGAGCAAGTGAGCTTCCAGGAAATAAGCATAGGTAAAGAAGAGACGATAACCAAGGATTGATTTTCAAAGACTCTACACTGTGAAGTTGGAGACAGAAATAGAGATGATTAAAAGAGACAGAGAAGGATGATCAGTAAGATGAGCAGAAAACTAAGAGTATTTATTTGTTGTTTTGAAAGCCAAGTAATGACAGTTCATCAGGTGGACAAAACAGTTATATCAGGTAATTGGTTAAAAAAAATGATTAGAAAATGGGCAGAGGAACAAAATAGATATTTTTCCAAAGAAGACAAATGAGCAACACCTCAGTAATTATCAGGGAGGCAATAAAAAATGCAACAGAATATTATAACTTCACACCTGTTAGAATGGCTATTATCAAATAGACTAGAGACAACAAATGTTGGTGAGGATATGAAAAAGAAAACATTTGCGTACTGTTGGTGGGAATGTAAATTGGTACTGCCATTATGGGAATCAGTATGAAGAGCTCTCAAAAATTTAAAAATTGATCTACCGTATGACTCAGCAATCCCACTTCTGGGAATACATGCAAAGGAGATGAAATCACTATAATAAAGACCAATCGGAACCCCCATGTTCATTGCAGCATGGTTCCCAATAACCAAGGCATTGAAAGAATCCAAGCATCCACTGATGATTGTTTGGATAAAGAAAGTGTGATGTGTGTGTGTTTATACATGTGAAGTGAGTGTGTGTGTGATGGGATATTATTCAGCCATACACTAGGAAATTCTGTCTTTTGCAATAACATGGATAAATTTTGAGGGAATATGCTAAGTGAAATGTCAGAGAAACATACTATGTGTTCTCACTTATTCTAAGAAATTGAGAGGCTGAGCTTATAAAAATAGAGAGTAGAATGATGGCCTCCAGGTACTGGGGAGTGAGGGAAATGGGGAAATGCTGATCAAAGGGTACACATTTGCAGCTGTAAAATGAATAAGTGCTAGGGATCTAATATACATAGTAGTGACTATAATTAACAATACTGTTTTATGTACTGGAAGTTATAAGTATAAATGTTAAATGTTATCAGACAACACTTTTCTAGCTACTTATGAGAGAACTTGATATGTTACATACATTATTGTCATGATTATTTCACATAATAAACTATCAAATCATCACATTTTATACCTTAAGCTTCCATATGCTTGTTGTTGTTCAGTTGCTAAGTTGTGTCCAATTCTTTGCAAACTCATGGACTATAGCATGCCAGGCTTCCCTGTCCTTCACTATCTCCTGGAGTTTGTTCAAATTCATGTCCATATGTTATGTGCCAATAATATTTCATTAAAGCTAGGAAAAATAACCACTTGTTCTGATTTTGGTAGAAAGGATGCTTTATTATAAGAGTTTTGATAGTCTGACTAGATTTTAAGGCAGACCAAAGCTAGGTAAAGGAATAAGCTGAAACCCTCCTGCACATTTGTTTTATTTCTTGCCGGAAACTGACACTTGCTGTCTCTTAGTTCACACGGAGAGCAGATATGGCTTTACGTTTCTGGTAATCTCATTCACCAGTGCTTCATCCTGACAACTAGATTATGTTCCCCAAGTCCCATCTGCTACTAGCATCACATTAGGGATTAGGGCCTAAATGTATAAATTCTGGAGGGCACACATATTCAGTGCATGATGGTCACGTATTAACTCTTCAGGTAAGAACTCTTCATAAAACGTTAACTCTTTTGTGAATGTAAAATTATTTCAAAATAAAATATTTTTAAAACTTATTTGTATGGGAATATATAAAGGTCTATTTATATGAATTTTAATTGTAAAGTAAAGTAGTCGCTCAGTCGTGTCCGACTCTTTGCGACCCCATGGACTGTAGCCTACCAGGCTCCTCTGTCCATGGAATTTCCCAGGCAAGAAAACGGGAGTGGGTTGCCATTTTCTTGTCTAGGGGCTCTTCCTGACCCAGATATCAAACTTGGATCTCCAGGATTACAGGCAGACGCTTTACCATCTGAGCCACCAGGAAAACCCATTTTAATTATAGACAAGTGTAATCTATGGTGACAGAAATCAGAACAGGGAAAAAACATATACACACACATATATATGTTTTGTTTTTTGAGGAAAGGGCAATAATCTTTCTGGTGTTATGGGTGGTTAAATGAGTATATACATTTTCTAAAACCCATAGAACTGCACACTTAGAGTGTGTGCATGCATACACACACACACATACACACACACACACACACATGTAACTTTTCTCTCATCATAGACAGTACATTTCCCAATTAGTTAGGGTAACACCAGATGTTGAAACAAATTGCCTCAAAAGGCACAAAAATTCAACACAATGGAAACTTACTGTTTTTAGGTATACAGGTCTATTTCTTTGTCTCTGGGAGACCCTATTTTATGGAGTGATACATAGACCCAGGTTCCTTCTGTTTTATATCTCTCAACTTTCACCTTCCACAACATTGTAATTAGTTGCTTCCATACAAGAAATGGCTTAAAAAATGCATGGAGAAAATATATCTTCTTACATAATCTTGACTGGAAATGGCACAAATAAATTCTTCTAATTTCTTCATAAACAGATATAACATGGACTCATCTAGATAAAAGAGAAGCTAGAAAGTGTAATAACTGGCTCAACAGTCACTTAGCAATGACAACTGTTTCTTATAGAGGAGAGAAGCACAAAATTTGGTAATTTATCTTAAGATCTCTAATGCAACATGGCATTGATCCCCATTTTTCTCCTGAATATGATATTGTGTTTTCCCATGTTAGTAATATTTTTGCTTTCAAAATATGTTATTTTTCAAAATTCCCACCCTTCTATTGTATCATTTATTCAAATAACCCTCTTTTAACACATTTCTGTTACTTCTTTTACATTTTTTTAAAGATTTGTTAGACTTTATCATTAACATATTAAGAAATAATATTTCTACAAATCTAATTTTTCCTAAAAATCAAGGATAGTAAACATGGCAATTTTTGTTGTTGTTCAATCACTCAGTCATGTCTGACTCTTTGCAACCCCCTGACTGCAGCTCACCAGGCTTCCCTGTCCATCATCTCCTGGGGCTTGCTCAAACTCATGTCCATTGAGTTGGTGATTTGATACCATCCAAACATCTCATCCTGTGTCATCCTCTTCTCCTCTTGCCTTGCTTTCAATCTTTCCCAGCATCAAGGTCATTTCTTAATGCAGCATCAGTCCTTTCAATGAGTATTCAGGATTGATTTCCTTCAGAAATGACTGGTTTAATCTTCTTGCCATCCAAGAGACTCTCAAGAGTCTTCTCCAACACCACAATTCAAAAGCATTAATTCTTTGGTGCTCAGCTTTCTTTATAGTCCAACTCTCAAATCCACACATGCCTGCTGGAAAAACCATAGCTTTGACTAGACGGACCTTTGTAGGCAAAGTAATGCCTCTGCTTTTTAATATGCTGTCTAGATAGAAATGTGGCATTACTACCAGTTTTCTGAAGGCTTAATAGACATTGACTCCTGAAGAGATTATGCTTATTCCATCAGTGAATGATACTGTCAAATAAACCTCACTTTGCCAGCACTTGGTATTACCACTGTAATGAAATGTCAGTTTGATATATAGAAGATAATTATATAGTGCTGATTTATAACATCTGTACTATTGTGGAGAGGTGAGTCAAGGCAACTGCATTTCTCCTTTTCCCACTTTTATCTTTTTCTCTAGCTGTTTTCTTGAGAATGGGTAAACATCTTGCAAAGTAAGATACAAAGATTTGAGAGGGGGCAGATAAAGTAACTCATATGCATTTGTCTATGAGTGTATTTTATTTGTGTTTATCTGTTGAATTCAATATTTATGTTAAAAGAGATACAGTCAGATTGGCCTTTAATTTACATATGGAATGAGACTTATGCTTCAGAGTTTTACCTCTTAGGTGTAAGGATGATTTTGTGTCAGAACTGTGCTCATATGACCAAGAACAACATTTTTGTTTTTTTGTGAAAGCATCAATTTTTATGCAGTAAAACCCCTGAGGTAAAATATTAGCCACACCTCATGGCTGATCAAGGTTTACCCTTTGATTATTTATCTTCTAGGAGCCACAAATATGTTTTAAAAATTTCTCCAACATTTATATTACAGCTATCCTTTTAGAGGAACTAAAAAAATGTTTTCCACTATGCCATCTGCTCTCTCCATCCTCCAATAACATTCTCAGGAAAGAATATTCCTTACTCTTGTATGGAAAACACAGTTGTTATTTCCCTTATTAACTGAAACTCCATAACTCTACTAGAAAAGAAGGATGGGAAGAGAGGCCTTCTATTTTTCTCTTAAATGTACCAGGTTTATTCTCTCTGTTGGATTTTTCACTTAGTTTGTTCTCCCTCAAAAACTCCTAATCCTTTCCCACCATATCCTTCATTTAGCTGGCTTAGCTGTCTTCTTCTTATCATTAGGGATTCAGTTTAAACCAACCTAAATTAACTTTTCCCTCCTCTTTCTGCACATTGCACCGTCTTGTTTTCTTCCTAAGATTTATCACCAGCTGACACTATCTTAATAGCTATCTTAATAGTTTAAGCTCCTCCAGGACAAAAATTTTTGTCTATTTTATTCTCTGCTATAACCCTAATTACTAGAACAGAACCTCATAATAAATGAATGCTGAGTGAATTGTTGGGATTTATTAAATAAACTAATATGTGACTAAAGTTTATAGGTTGGATTACTTTGGGGCATTTCATTGAAATATTTTTTACCATTTGTTTATTGTTTTGAAAATTACAAAACTCATTCACATGCATTGCTCGCAACTCCAGTAGGAGGGCCAGGTTTTTGGATGACAGTCATTGGACACCAGAGTAGCAGCTGCAAGGGCTATAACTCCCATATCTACCCCAAATGTTTCTAGGAAGGCAATAGATATTGCCTCCACTCTTAGTTTCAGATGAAGAACTAATCAGTGGGGCTTGAGAAATGGATTTCCCAGAGTCAGTTCTGGAGAAGTCAGGTTGTCAAGTCCAAAAGTTTGGGAACATTAATTCTCTGGGATATACTGGGACAGGTGAATTACAGAAGATGGCAGATAGCTGAATACATTCTTCTTCTTTCTTTTTCCAATAGACTGAGATCCAGTATGATTCCACATACAGCTGAAGTTATCCTGCCGTTGTTAAGTCAGTAATGGACCACTTTGCACTTGCTTTACCTCTTCCTCAACTGACTGCATTTTTCTCTTTTTCTTGCTAGCCTGCATTTATAATCCAGGCCCTCTTTTACCTGAAGCTTGGCTTTGGGCTCCTTTCTCCTCCTCCTCCTTCCTAGGAAATCTGGGCTGATAAAACTGGTCTTTGACTTTTCAAAGCACTTGAAATATTTTTTTTTTTCCTTTCCAATCCTTGATACAACATGCTTTAATGAAAAGATCACATTAACTTAATTTTCTGTTGAATCAGAAGAGATAGAATATGGTAAAGCAAAAATTAAAGCCTAGTTACTGGGTTCAGTGTTTTCAAGAATGTCCTAGCTATCCTGGAAGAGAACTTTTTTATTTTTATGAGTGGTACTATGTAAGTACCAATCCTAAGTACTTAATTTAGGATTAGCTAAATACTGACTAAGAAGAGTCTTTGGGGTCAGAGAGACCCTGCGTGCTCAGTTATCTCCAACTCTTTGCAACCACATGGACTGTCATCCGCCAGGCCCCTCTATCCACAGGATTTTACAGGCAAGAATACTCGAGTGGGTTGTCATCCCCTTCTCCAGCAGATCTTCCCAACCCTGGGATCGACGAATTCACGTCTCTTGCATCTCCTGCATTGACAGTCAGATTCTTTACCACTAGACGTGGTTTTGAATATCAGCAAATCTAATCTCTCATGATATCATAGGTAGGAAGTTACCAAACCTGTCCCATTTTAAGTGTTACCCACTGTAGACTTCAAAAATACTCTCAATAAGGGAGGAGGGTTCAGGATGGGGAACACATGTATACCTGTGGCAGATTCATGTTGATGTATGGCAAAACCAATACAATATTGTAAATTAACCTCCAATGAAAATAAATAAATTTATATTTTTTAAAAATTAAAAAAACAAAAATACTCCCAATCTGAAAGTTGAAAGTTAAGCTTTATTCAGCAGAAAGTTTTAGGACTTCAAGCCTAGGAGGCGCCATCTCAAGTAACCTTGAGAAAACAGCTTTGAGGAAGTAAGAGGGGAGCCAGGTTATATGTAAAATATTTTGCAACAAAAGTGTCAGATAGTCTGAATGTTAAAAGATTGTTGTGAATTAAAGGAAAACCAGATAACTCAAGTTAAGGAATTTAGCACTTTTCTATATATGGGAAGATGCAGGAGTCTGGGCCCACTGAAATAATTTCTTTTACATGCACTATACCAATCTGGGGCCAGTATCATGTATTTTTGCATCCTGAATTTCTTCACAGCTCTGATGGCTGCTAGATGGATGGCAGGTATTCTTTCCTCCCTGAGTTCCCTCAGGCCTCACAGCTCACCATGGGTGGTGGCTGCTATTGCTGATGACTGTGACGTCCTTTGTTTACTGATATAGTGAGGAATATTCCATTTCTCTCCACATTTTACTGAAGAAGTCATAACTACCTAGCTTGACTATTGTGAGAATTAAATTAGATTATATAAATAAGGCATCTAGCATGGTTTCTAGCTCTATACCATGAGAAGGCTCATTTTACCCATGAAAATTTGGCTATCTTAAAATTGCGCGTCTCACAAGATCTGAAGTGGCCCTTTTGCCTCACCATCACTTAGAAAGCAACTGAGCATCTATACAATTATTCCTGATATAACAGAAAAATTGGGAATTTGGAGGGTATATACAAAATGGTTAGAGATCATGGAGCTGTTGATGTAGGAGGTAAGAAGGAAGTGGGTTCAAATGAGTGGAGATAATTTTTTTCTTTCCTGAACATTTTATATAGAATCTCACTTGTTAAGAAAGTGGCAGTGCTCACAGAGAAAAGGGCATGGGAGAACTCCTGTATTCATATTCTCATAATTCTTTCTGGTTTCACCTTGGGATAAAATCCTACCAAAAAAAAGAAAATCAGGAAACCCACGAAACAAAGCAATTTAGTTCTCTCCTCTTGGTATTCAAGAATAATAATTGAACCATTATTTTGTTTATTATTTTCATTTTAAGCTTATTATAGTTCAAGGGAGTTAATGAAAGTCTAAATATTTTCAAGGTACAATCCTTCTCAACAATGATTGATATCAGCAAGAAATACTTTACTACAGAAAGTAGCCTACTGCTACAGAGGTTTATCACCTTTTGTGCATGGGGATAAATGTTATGCCTGTCTTATTTTGTGGAAATAAAGGAAAACTACTCAAATAAGAACAGACAAAGGAAACTCTGCAGAGCTTATTATAGCAAGTGAGTCAATTTTTTTTTTTTTCTTTTTGGCTTGAATTTGGCAGAGTCTCAAAACCAGGCAAAAATGTGGGAGAATTTTATAGGGAAAAACAGGGAATAAATTCAGGTGTTCTTTGTAAGTTGTTGGCATGGGAAGCTGATGTTGGGTTACCTAGAAATGAGCAAATTGTATGATTGATTTAGAAAGAAGATTTGGCTTCCTCAAGCAGAGGGAAAAATAGGGAAGTATGAACTTAACACTAATTAACCATTCTGGTTGATGTTGAAGAGGTAGTGGTCTGGCCTTCGGGAACGATGGCTGCAGAGGTTGTAAGTCAACGTTCTATTGTCACGTATTGTCGGGTCATTGTTTCCATGCTGTTCCTCATTTTATTCAAAGATACTAGAAACAGTCTGCTTGCATGAAGGAGGAGCTTGGGCCCATCTACTAATTATCTCTTACTTTCTGTCCTTATAACCTTTTCTGATTTTTGTAATTAAAGGAAACATTGAATAAAGCTCTTGCCTTCTTCTCTGAGAGAAGTTCCAGTATCTTCCAACTCCAAGCCCCTTGGCTGTTTTAGACATTTATCATGCAAAGAAACAGAGACTCATGAGATTGTTAATCTTGGTAATATCTCACCAATTTACTATCTCTCCATACTTTAAAGGCTTTTTTTTTTAAGTTTTATTGAGAGGTAATTAAAAAAATTTTATTGGAGTATAGTTGATTTACGATGTTGCATTAGTTTCAGGTGTACAGCAAATTATATCATATATGTACACACACATACACACATTTTTAAAGACTTTTTTTCCCATATAGGTCTTACAGAGTATTGGGTAGAGTTTCCTGTGCTATAAAGCAGGTAAAGCAGGTTCTTATTAGTTATCTAGTTTGCTTCAGTAGTGAGAAAGCCTAAAAATCCCTTTGGTGGGGGTCAGGGGCAGAAGGTAGTTTTACTTGCTTTTAAAAAATGGTTTCTTCCTTTAAAAAAGACAGCTAAGCAAGGGGATAATAACCATGGTCTGTGATGATGACAAAATAAAACACACTTAAAAAATCAGTTCTAATCAGTTGTACTCTTGTCCAGTCCTTCTCTTTCTCTGCAATGCAGACTTGATAATTGTCTCTGTTCTTTGAGGTGGAAATGAACAAAATCCAGCCTTTTGGACTTCTTTATTCTGGTTTGCATGGGCATTCAAAGCAGATTAAAAATTGATTTCTCCAATTGTTCCAGTCTGTATCACAAGCATTCTTCCCAGGGCTGTGGGGACAGAATGTCAACCAGTAATAAAGTTTTCCTCTGCCTTGCTTCCTCCTTTGTGTATACATCTCCTTACAAGAACTCAAGAGAGGGAACACTGGCCAAATGCCATCTCAATTTCATCTCACTTTATTATTTCCCAAAGAGTAAAGTAGATAACATTTTAACTCCCAGGAAGGAAACTAATTTATGCAGAATGCAAATAACCTTAGGCCAATGAGAAAAAAGTTTTTAAAGGCATTTTTGAAACCTAGTTTTGAAAATCTTTTTCTTTATATCTTCCTTTCCTACTTCTATTTGTTAGTCCCTACCCACCATATGCTATGGGTAGCTGATAGAGTATAAGGCAAGACATATCTATTGTCTTACTTATTAGAAGATGCTGAAAATTAGACAAATTAACAATAACTTAATATAGTGATATGCTCTGCAGAGTGGTTTAGCAGTAAGAAAGATCTCTTAATTTAATCTTCTTAAAATTTGTTTCTAAACTTCTTTAATTTTTTTTTTTTTTTGGCCGTGACCTGAGGCATGTGGGATCCTCATTCCCTGATAAGGGACTGAACCCTCATCCCTGCACTGGAAGCATGGAGTCTTAACCACTGGGTCACCAGGGAAGTCCTCTATTAATTTAAACTTACTCTCTCCCTTCCATCCCCTGGCCTCCCAGGTGGTACAGTGGTAAAGAATCAGCCTGCCCATGCAAGAAACATGGGTTGCATCCCTGAGTCAGGAAAATCCCCTGGAGAAGGGCATGGTAACCCACTGCAGTACTCTTGCCTGGAGAATCCCCATGGACAGAGGAGCCTGGTAGGCTACAGTCCATGGGGTCACAAAGAGTCAGACATTACTAAGCGATTAAGCGCACAGCACAGCATTTTGCTGCATCTTGGCATGTCTGTGTATATGTCTATCCTGTATACGTTCTTTGAGATTTTTGGATCTGTGGGCTTATAAATTGTGTCATACTTGGAAATTTTTTTAGTCACTATGATTTTGAATATTTTTTATGTCATCCTAGTCTCTCTCCTTCTTCTAGGAGATTAATTTTATGTATGTCAGACTATGTAAGTTGTCTCACAGTTCATAGAGGCTTTTTAAATTCTTTTTTTTTTCCTATTTCATTTGGTTTGATTCTACTGCTATGTTTTAAAGTGCACTTATATTTCTATTCTGCAGCACCTAATCTGTTGTTAATCCCATCTAGCAATATATTAATTTTATATTGTTCTAATCTATGGAAGCCGATTTTTAAGCATCTTAATTTTCTCTCCATGTTTTTAACTAAATACTTACTCATACTTATAATAAGTGCTTGACATCCTTGTCTGTAATCATTTCTATGTCTTCTGTTGAATGATTTTATTCTTGGCTAGTTATGTACTTTTATCTGCTTCTTGGTATGTATAAAAGATTTGATACGAGGCTGGCTCTTATGAACGCTATGCTATTGTTTAAGCAATGCATTTTGACAATTTTTATGGGTACATGTTACGAACATGGACCAGTTTCTAAGATTTCTTAGGGTGTTTCTAGAGTAAGCTTCATTTTAGGCATGTTGTTGTTCAGTCACTATGTCGTGCCAGACTCTTTTGCAGCCACATGGAGTATAGCCTTTGAGTGAGTCTCTGCTGTCCGTGGTATTTCCCAGGCAAGAATGCTGGAGTGAATTGCCATTTCCCTCTCAGAGGATGTTCCTGACCCAAAGATTGAATTTGGCCCAGGGAGAGAACCTGTGTCTCCTGCACTGGCAAGTGGATTCTTTACCACTGAGCCACCTGGGATGAGGAAGCCCTATTTCTAAAACATAAGTCTCCTGAGGTTTCCACCAGTATAACTCTCCCGAGGTCTCCACCAGGCCTAGCTGATCACCAAGGATTCTTTTATGGTGGCTAGACACTGAATAACTTCTTGCCTTATGTGAGTTTTACAGTTTTTTTTTTTTTTTTTTTAGCTTGCTTGTTCATAAGCTAAGTTTTCAGCAAAGACTTAGGGGAGACTTTGTGTAGATGTCTGGAACTGACTTTCTGCAGAGGTCCTTTCCGAGCTCTGCCCTGCTCCTTCCAATCTCATGTGTCTCTGGTCTCCAGGGACAAAACTCACTGGGATTGCCAGGCTCTAGTTTATGTTCTTCCCTGTCTGTGAATAACAGTCTAGACAATGCATCCAGGCAATAAATTGGGACAGTTGTAGATCTCAACTACTTTCCTTTCCTTTCAGAACCAGAATTCAATGCTACCTATTGTCCCATGTATGGAGCCTGTTGTTTGATGTATAATATACAGTTTTCTGGTTGTTTACAGTGGGAGATTAAGTTCATTTGTGTTCCTTGTTGTCTAGAATCAGTTAATGCAACTCCTGTGTTTGTGTTCTTCTAGTGACTTACAATAGAAAACAACATCATTAACAAACATACACAAGAATAAACATTGCCTTGACTTGTAAGGGCCTATTTCTGGCTTTGATTCTCTCTGTAATTATATATTCCAACGTTCTCTTCCTCACTCCCTTAGTCATGACAAGAACACGGGCCTTTATTGTTTCTTGAACTATAAACCTACTGTTGTTCAGTCACCATCCAACACTTTGTGACATCATGGCCTGCAGCGTACCAAGCTTCCCTGTCCTTCACTATCTCCAGGAGTCTGCTCAAACTCATGTCCATTGAGTCAGTGATGCCATTCAACCATCTCATCCTCTGTTATCCCCTTGTCCTCCTGCCCTCAATCTTTCCCAGCATTGGAGTCCTTTCCAATGAGTCAGCTCTTTGCATCAGGTGGCCAATGTGCTGGAGCTTCAGCATCAGTTCTTCCAGTGAATATTCAGGGTTAATTTCCTTTATGATTGACTGGTTTGATCTCCTTGCTATCCAAGGGATTCTCAAGAGTCTTCTCCAGCTGACAGTTCAAAAGCATCTCTCTCTCTCTCTTTTTTTTTTTTCAAATTCTTCTATGCTTAGCCTTCTTTAAGGTTCAACTCTCACCTCTATACATGACTACTGGAAAAACCATAGCTTTGACTAGATGGACCTTTGTGATGTCTCTGCTTTCTAATACGCTGTCTAAGTTTCTCCTAGCATTTCTTTAAAGGAACAAGTATCTTTCAATTTCATGGCCGCACTCACCATTTGCAATGATTTTGGAGCCCAAGAAAATAAAGTTTGTCACTGTTTCCATTTTTCCCCATTTGCCATGAAATGATGGAAATGGATGCTATGACCTTTATTTTTTAAATGTTCAATTTTAAGCTATCTTTTTCACTCCTGTCTTTCACCTTCATCAAGAGGTTCTTTATGTACTTTTCACTTTCTGCCATCAGAGTGGTATCATTTGGATATCTGAAATTCTTGATATTTCTTCCACAATGATGACACCAGTTTGTGATTCATCCAGTCTATCATTTCACATGATATACCCTGCATAAAAGTTAATTAAGCAAGGTGACAATATACGGACTTACTGTACTCTTTTCCCAACTTTCAACCAGTCTGTTGTTCTATGTCCGGTTCTAACTGTTACTTCTTAACCCATATACAGGTTTCTCAGGAGACAGGTAAGCTAATCTGTTATTCCCGTATCTTGAAGAATGTTCCAGTTTGCTGTGAAAATAAGTGCTTGACATCCTTGTCTGTAATCATTTCTATGTCTTCTGTTGAATGATTTTATTCTTGGCTAGTTATGTACTTTTATCTGCTTCTTGGTATGTATAAAAGATTTGATACGAGGCTGGCTCTTATGAACGCTATGCTATTGTTTAAGCAATGCATTTTGACAATTTTTATGGGTACATGTTACGAACATGGACCAGTTTCTAAGATTTCTTAGGGTGTTTCTAGAGTAAGCTTCATTTTAGGCATGTTGTTGTTCAGTCACTATGTCGTGCCAGACTCTTTTGCAGCCACATGGAGTATAGCCTTTGAGTGAGTCTCTGCTGTCCGTGGTATTTCCCAGGCAAGAATGCTGGAGTGAATTGCCATTTCCCTCTCCAGAGGATGTTCCTGACCCAAAGATTGAATTTGGCCCAGGGAGAGAACCTGTGTCTCCTGCACTGGCAAGTGGATTCTTTACCACTGAGCCACCTGGGATGAGGAAGCCCTATTTCTAAAACATAAGTCTCCTGAGGTTTCCACCAGTATAACTCTCCCGAGGTCTCCACCAGGCCTAGCTGATCACCAAGGATTCTTTTATGGTGGCTAGACACTGAATAACTTCTTGCCTTATGTGAGTTTTACAGTTTTTTTTTTTTTTTTTTTAGCTTGCTTGTTCATAAGCTAAGTTTTCAGCAAAGACTTAGGGGAGACTTTGTGTAGATGTCTGGAACTGACTTTCTGCAGAGGTCCTTTCCGAGCTCTGCCCTGCTCCTTCCAATCTCATGTGTCTCTGGTCTCCAGGGACAAAACTCACTGGGATTGCCAGGCTCTAGTTTATGTTCTTCCCTGTCTGTGAATAACAGTCTAGACAATGCATCCAGGCAATAAATTGGGACAGTTGTAGATCTCAACTACTTTCCTTTCCTTTCAGAACCAGAATTCAATGCTACCTATTGTCCCATGTATGGAGCCTGTTGTTTGATGTATAATATACAGTTTTCTGGTTGTTTACAGTGGGAGATTAAGTTCATTTGTGTTCCTTGTTGTCTAGAATCAGTTAATGCAACTCCTGTGTTTGTGTTCTTCTAGTGACTTACAATAGAAAACAACATCATTAACAAACATACACAAGAATAAACATTGCCTTGACTTGTAAGGGCCTATTTCTGGCTTTGATTCTCTCTGTAATTATATATTCCAACGTTCTCTTCCTCACTCCCTTAGTCATGACAAGAACACGGGCCTTTATTGTTTCTTGAACTATAAACCTACTGTTGTTCAGTCACCATCCAACACTTTGTGACATCATGGCCTGCAGCGTACCAAGCTTCCCTGTCCTTCACTATCTCCAGGAGTCTGCTCAAACTCATGTCCATTGAGTCAGTGATGCCATTCAACCATCTCATCCTCTGTTATCCCCTTGTCCTCCTGCCCTCAATCTTTCCCAGCATTGGAGTCCTTTCCAATGAGTCAGCTCTTTGCATCAGGTGGCCAATGTGCTGGAGCTTCAGCATCAGTTCTTCCAGTGAATATTCAGGGTTAATTTCCTTTATGATTGACTGGTTTGATCTCCTTGCTATCCAAGGGATTCTCAAGAGTCTTCTCCAGCTGACAGTTCAAAAGCATCTCTCTCTCTCTCTTTTTTTTTTTTCAAATTCTTCTATGCTTAGCCTTCTTTAAGGTTCAACTCTCACCTCTATACATGACTACTGGAAGAACCATAGCTTTGACTAGATGGACCTTTGTGATGTCTCTGCTTTCTAATATGCTGTCTAAGTTTCTCCTAGCATTTCTTTAAAGGAACAAGTATCTTTTAATTTCATGGCCGCACTCACCATTTGCAATGATTTTGGAGCCCAAGAAAATAAAGTTTGTCACTGTTTCCATTTTTCCCCACTTGCCATGAAATGATGGAAATGGATGCTATGACCTTTATTTTTTAAATGTTCAATTTTAAGCTATCTTTTTCACTCCTGTCTTTCACCTTCATCAAGAGGTTCTTTATGTACTTTTCACTTTCTGCCATCAGAGTGGTATCATTTGGATATCTGAAATTCTTGATATTTCTTCCACAATGATGACACCAGTTTGTGATTCATCCAGTCTATCATTTCACATGATATACCCTGCATAAAAGTTAATTAAGCAAGGTGACAATATACGGACTTACTGTACTCTTTTCCCAACTTTCAACCAGTCTGTTGTTCTATGTCCGGTTCTAACTGTTACTTCTTAACCCATATACAGGTTTCTCAGGAGACAGGTAAGCTAATCTGTTATTCCCATATCTTGAAGAATGTTCCAGTTTGCTGTGATCACAGAATCAAAGTCTCTAGTGTAGTCAATGAAGCAGAAATAGATGTTTTTCTGGAATTCCCTTGCTTTTTCTATGATCCAGTGGATATTGGCAATTTGATTTCTTGTTCCTCTGCCTTTTCTAAATTCAGCTTGTACATCTGGAAGTTCTCTTGCTCACATGTGAAATGAGCACAATTGTACAATAGTTTGAACATTCTTTGGCATTGCCCTTCTTTGGAATTGGAATGAAAACTGACCTTTTCCAGTCCTGAGTTTTTCAAATTTGCTGATCTTCAGTGCAACTCTTTAACAGCATCATCTTTTTAAATAGCTCCACTGGAATTCCATCACCGCCACTAGCTTTGTTCACAGTAATGCTTCCTGAGGTCCTTGCATGGATAACAGCCTTGTCATGGCAAAGGGGCTTGCATGACTCAGTGAAACTATGAGCCATGCTTTTCAGGGCCACCCAAGACAGATGGGTCATAGTGAAGGGGTCTAACAAAATGAGGTCCACTGGAGAAGGAAATGGCAACCCACTCCAGTATTCTTGCCTGGAGAACCCCACAGAAAGTATGAAAATGAAAAAAATTATGATGATGGAAAATGATCCTCCAGGTTTTAAGGTGTCCAATATGCTACTAGGGAAGAGTAGAGGACAATTACTAACAGCTCCAGTAAGAATGAAGCAGCTGTGCCAAAATAGAAATGATGTTCAGCTGTGGATGTGTCTAGGATGTAAGTAAAATCTTATGCTGTAAAGAACAATATTGCATAGGAACCTAGGATGTTAAGCCCATGAATCGATGTATCATTTACATTCCAGAGTTCCTCTGAAAAACTCAACCAGCACTGTTCTAAAATGTACCTCCTTTTGGCTTTTTTCCTTATGTATTCACCCCCTTACCAGTTTCTAGAAAAAATAGGTACAGATGAATTCTTATTTAGTCCAAAAGGTGTATTTTTCAGGATTGGCTTAGGGTTTTGGAGCCTTGATAAAGAATTCTCTTCACAGTGGCTTAATATATGAGGTTTACTTATTCTTGAGGATACATGGTTATCATAAGCCAGGTAGATGAAAGAGGGATGACATTTTCCTCCTAAAATTGTGGGCCACAGACCGATTCTACAACTTAGGGGCCCAGCAAAAAACAGATGGGATGCTTAAATTAGTGTAGTTCCAGGAATGTTTAATAATAAGTCAATTTACTAAGGTATTAGACAGTATAAGGAGATCACTGGGAATAGTGCTGTACTGGCAGAGATGTTGCCATCTTTTATCAACCCTATCAGAAACATGAGTCTACTTTGAGCACTAGAACTTGGAAGAATGTCTAACACATCAAACATAGGCTTTTCAGTTCCTCAGCCTGAAATTATGTATGTCAAAATTGCTCACACTTCGCTGGCCAGATCTTACCGTATGGACCCACCCGACAGTGAAGGGACCAAGACTAGACATTTCCAACTTTCATGGTCTCACCTCTTTCAAATGCAATTTATACTGTTATGTTTAATATCCAAACTACAAGGTGATTTCCTTCAGGAAGTTGATACTTATTGTAGAAATTGTGTATTTTTCAAACATACTTATCAACTTTTTGAACTTTTTTTCAGTTTTAAAAGGCAGATGCCTTCACCTGTCAAGTTATCATAATCTCTATTTTTGATCAGAATAATTAAAAAAATTTTTTGATTTGTGTCATAACCAAGAATGGCAGACAAGATTCTGGATAAAATAAAAAATTCAACATTTCAAAGTAAAGGATCTCATAAAGTAACTTTTTTATGTGATCAAAGTGGCAAGTTGTTGACAGATGCCTGCTGCATGCCCTCCAGTCTAGTGAAATTATATTTTTAAAGGAAAATAGCATATCATACATCACATCATTGTTTAATTATACACATTCAATATTTTATTTTTTACTTTTGTGACATATTGCTCCAGAAAATATGAGCCACAGATTTCTCTTTTCTCTAAGAAAAATGGTAATAATAAGTGTATCAGTCTGCATAATTTAGATTATGCTGCTGTAACAAAAACTCTAAAAATATCAGTGGATTAAAATGACAAAAGATTGTTTCTTGCTCAACTGACAATACATGAACAGCACAGAGTGGCTGATGGGCTCAGCTCTACATCATCCTCATTCAGAGGCACAGTGTGCTCTGGTTATTGCAAAGGTGGAAAAATTAAGTAGGAATCTTTGCACATTAATTCCTAAAGCTTCCAACTAGAAGTCATACATATTATTCCCACTCATATATTCATTGACCAATGCTGGCTGCATGGCCACTTGAGCTCCCAGAGGCAGGGAAATGCAGTCTCACTATTTGGCTGGAAAAAGAACCAGAAGTATGTGGTGAATGGCACTAATGCATGCCACACTAGGAATGAAGTTTATCTGAATATATTGGAATACTTTGTCATTTCCGACCCCTGCAAAATTTATGTAAGTGCCAATATTCCTGTTTAAAAGTGTTTTAAATATATATTTCTAAAAAAAGTCTTCAGCTCTTGAACTGAGTGTAAGAATGCTATAGAGAATATTTTATCCTTTGTAAATATCTTGGGGCTACATTTATTTTTATCAATACTTTTGTTGAATATAGGATAGCCCTAAAGAATAAATGGAAATGAGGTACAGATTGCTTTAGCAATTTTTGTGACTCTGAAAAGTTATTCTTTTGTTGAGACAAAATCAACGAATAAAATGACATGGGAATTTAGATAGAAAGACATTTACCTGTCTAGGGAAATCATGAATTGTTCTTAGAGGGATAGATTTTGCATTTAAGCAATCAGAATTACAGAGGTGATTTTCTGTGACTGTCAACTTTTTGCTTTAACGTTTCACTTTTAAAACCACTTTATTGAGGTATGATTGGCATACAAAATGCTGTACACATTTAATGTATACAATTTAATGAGTTTAGATATAACCACCTCTTTGAATCCATCACTGCAATCTATACCATCACCTCCAAGTGTTTCCTCCTGCCCTTTTTATTGTTATTATTATAGCATAATATTTGGATAATATTTACATAAGCTCTACCCTCTTAGCAAATTTTAACTATATACATGTATTTTAGCTATAGGCACTATACTTTGTTTTAGCTCTCTATGACTCATTTCCTTGCATAACAAAGTTAGTACCATTTGACTAATATCTCCTAATTTCTCCCTCCTCCAACCTTCTGGAAGCCACCTTCTACTCTCTGCTTCAACTAGTTTAACTATTTTAGATTCCTTATGTAAGTTTTATCATGCAGTATTCATCTTTATTTGTCTGGCTTATTTCACCTAGCATAGTGTTCTCCAAGTCTACTGATATTATCTTAAATGCAGGATTTACTTTTTGAAGATGAAGAATATTCCACTATACGTGTCTACTACATTTCTTTTTCCATTCATCCATCCATGGATGTTTAGGTTGCTACCATGTCTTGGCTATGGTGAATAATGCAGAGTGACCAGGAGAGTGCAGATATCTCTGAGATCCTGATTTCAGTCCCTTTGGGCATATAGGTATCCCCTGCTTTTTGAAGGTTTGTTTCATGCCCTTTAAGTTTCCTGAAAAGATCAGCATTTATACCAATTTTTGCAAATTGAAAGAAATCTGAAGAAGATTTTCACTTTCATGCAAAAAGATGCAAAGTGAAAATAGCTTTCAGAGATTGTTTCACAGCGAGCTGTTACACAGACAGTGCACACCTCAAACAGGGAGAGTGTCACCACTAAGTTCCCCAAACCATGCCTAGCATCTCAGTATTAAGGCACCGGAGCTTTGAACCATGTGAGCATGGGAAATTAACAAGCACTGCTATTAGCTGAGGCATTTCTAGGTGCTTTTGAGGTCTAAGCACTTCTTGATAGTATATTTGTTTGGATTATACCCAATAGAGGACTTAAATATATATATATATATTTGTATCTGTATGTATCTAGATCAGTATCTAAAAAGAGATTTCCATTGTGCCAACTTGTATTTGTATTGATGTATGCCTTGAAAATTGACGCAAAGTCTTCACTGTTGATATATTTAGTATATCATTAAACTTGGTAAAGATTCTATTAGTCATTCTAATTATGTCTCATAGTATTTAAAGGATATCCAAAAATATAACACTAAATAAAAATAGTGAATAATTTGGGATACATTTCACTTAGAGTTATTCAGAACTAACTGCCCATACCATTTTACAGTTGTCCAAGACCTTTCAAAATATTGATTAGCTGTACTGTTGAAACATAAAATGTAGTTTTAAGATCAAATGCAAGCTTTCTTTTTTGTTTGTTCAGTACCATCTAATTGTTCACGAACTTGATTTGATTTGTTGCTATTTGATTCACTTGTTTAATCAAAAAATCCATGTTGCTTACTGGAACCTGGAGTTCCCAGGATTCTGTAATGTTTATGCTGACAGAGAAATGACTAACAATTTTTACTAAAAAGGGTAGCCTTATGAAAATTTGTTAAAGATTCACCGAACTCAACTTGCATTTATCTCAATTTATTGATTGCACTTACACCAGCAATTTTCACATTTGTTACAATACACACAGAAAAGAAAAATAGCTAAAGGTATAAATTAGTTCATATTTGCTCTAACTATAAAATGAATGGGAGTACATTAAAGCTAATCTTCCTTCTATTACCTTGTCATTGCCACATTTTTACTGATATATGATGTGAAATGGAAAACAGTTTTGGAAGCATGTTAATAATGGAGTGCATGAGCAATCAGCATGTCTCTTCCACTTGCTTCAGCATTCTGTCAGTGGGCTGTTTAGATCTCACTCTACACCATAGGATTTTGGCCTTTTGTGAAGAATAATAAAGCCTGGGATTTGAGAACTGGGAAATAATTGGACATATAGTCAAGGCTATGGTTTTCCCTGTGGTCATATATGGATGTGAGAGTTGGACTGTGAAGAAGGCTGAGCACTGAAGAATTGATGCTTTTGAACTGTGGTGTTGGAGAAGACTCTTGAGAGTCCCTTGGACTGCAAGGAGATCCAACCAGTCCACTCTAAAGGAGATCAACCCTGAGATTTCTTTGGAAGGAATGATGCTAACGTTGAAACTCCAGTACTTTGGCCACCTCATGCGAAGAGCTGACTCATTGGAAAAGACTCTGATGCTGGGAGGGATATTGGGCAGGAGGAGAAGGGGATGACCAAGGATGAGATGGCTGGATCCATCACGGACTCGATGAACATGAGTCTGAGTGAACTCCAGGAGATGGTGATGAACAGGGAGGCCTGGCGTGCTGCAATTCATGGGGTCGCAAAGAGTTGGACACGACTGAGTGACTGAACTGAACTGAACTGATAAATGGTTAATAGTTTTAAAGACTGTCTTAATTTTATAAAGACCAAAAAGTCATTATTCAAGTTGCATAAAACATTAACTGCTTAAGGGGTTGAATACTTATGTCAAAAGTTAAAAATGAAATAGCAACATCTAATAAAAATTATTAGAAGACTCTAATGAAAAATATTTGTATTAGTGTCAAACATCTTAGAGACATATTAATAATACTCTTAGGAACTTTTTTATTTTCCTGGTGGATGCAAGTTGGATGAGCTTTGTAGTAGGTGAAGCCAAGTTGATAATCAGCAGCCAGATCTCAATAGGACATTGCAAATAGATGGACTTTGGTTCTGAGTAAAGTGCAGAGATGTTGGAATGGTTAATAGTTTTAAAGACTGTCTTAATTTTATAAAGACCAAAAAGTCATTATTCAAGTTGCATAAAACATTAACTGCTTAAGGGGTTGAATACTTATGTCAAAAGTTAAAAATGAAATAGCAACATCTAATAAAAATTATTAGAAGACTCTAATGAAAAATATTTGTATTAGTGTCAAACATCTTAGAGACATATTAATAATACTCTTAGGAACTTTTTTATTTTCCTGGTGGATGCAAGTTGGATGAGCTTTGTAGTAGGTGAAGCCAAGTTGATAATCAGCAGCCAGATCTCAATAGGACATTGCAAATAGATGGACTTTGGTTCTGAGTAAAGTGCAGAGATGTTGGAGGAATCTGTTCAAAGGAGCTGTGGGGTCTGACAGCATTTTTCACGGGATACTTCGGATACTGTTTTTAAAATGGAATACGATAGGGAAAGAGATGGGAACTGGCAGATCAGTTAGAAGTTCTTGTATTTAATTGTGGTGACAGATGATAGTGCCTCTGACATGAGAGGTAGAGGTTGGTGATGAAGATTAGAATCTGGACAACCAAATTTCTAGATAGCAACATTTGGTTGCAGAATCAAATTCAGATTCTGTATATATGTATCTTCATTCAGGAACAGAAAGATCAGGCAGTAATCATATATACCTCATTAAATCTTTATGTGTACTCTATCAGCATTCTGGAAAAGCCTTTTTATCTTACTATGAGTGTAAAAATCAGTGTCAGCTGATAAAGTAAGGTAAATATAAAAATAAATACAAAAAGCTATGTGATCACATTGTAATATGAGAGTGCTGTTTTGTGATGGTTTTGTGCCATAAACCGACTCTTTGTTGAATTAAACAAGTTTTAGAATGGTGTTTAGGACACACCAGCATCAAACTGAATCTTTCACAGTATTCAAAAGGAAAGATGGAGTAAAAGTAAAATGGCTTCTTATTGTGGGATTT
>SJYC01147387.1:0-17887 GCA_006408675.1 Madoqua kirkii
TGCAAGGAGATCCAATCAGTCCATTCTGAAGGAGATCAACCCTGGGATTTCTTTGGAAAGAATGATGCCAAAGCTGAAACTCCAGTATTTTGGCCACCTCATGCAAAGAGTTGACTCATTGGAAAAGACTTTGATGCTGGGAGGGATTGGGGGCAGGAGGAGAAGGGGACAACCGAGGATGAGATGTCTGGATGGCATCACTGACTCGATGGACGTGAGTCTGAGTGAACTCCAGGAGTTGGTGATGGACAGGGAGGCCTGGCGTGCCGCGATTCATGGGGTCACAAAGAGTTGGACAAAATTGAGTGACTGAACTGAACTGATGACATTCAAACTTTTTTTTTTAAGTTGAGGAAACCAAGGCTCAGAAAAATTAACTGATATTGACATGCTCTAACTAAGTAACTTTGAATGGAGACAACTCAGTAACACAGCTAGAATCACTAACCACAGTGCTAGTTAAGCCATATGTGTGTCAGCCAGCTGATAGATTTTGATGTTTACTTTTGATTCTGCAAAGAAGAGGTATATCTTGCAAAGTGGAAATAAATAACTATGATGACTAGAGTTTCTGCATGTTTGTCCTCTGGTACTACTTTGGGCAAATAGCCCTTGCTAAAAACATTACTTGTTGACAGATTAGTGGGTTCTAAAATATCCTCTACAAAAGGGTGAGTGGCCATGATTCATGGTTTGCCAGTGCTTAGAAAGCATAAATTGAATAAGTTTAGAAACTTGTATAAAATAGGCTTACATTATTATTACTTTATGGAAGATCTGTTGGAAAACAGCTCTCCTTAGTTTGCCCATGATTTTCCCGGGTTGGCATTAAAAGTCCGACATCCTTCAGTCTCCGGTAAACTAGGACAGATGGTTAGTCAATGTAATCTAGAATGGGATATTTGGGTCATAATTGCAAAATCTCATTAGAAGGAAGTCTAAGTTTTCTCATTAGTATTTCAATACTCACCCATCTTTATTCTTAATTAAATGTATAGGTATGGAGCCTTGATCACTTTATAATTGCATGCCATTCTCTGCCAAATAAAGGGTAATTCTGTTAGTTCCTTTAGGATTTGATTGTTATTGTTCTTCTTTATTGCCTTAGTATACTTGGAATATCAATTTGAAATTAAAGGTTACTCTTCTTCTGGATGACTTCGCAAGGGCAAAGTCTTTCCCAAGGCCTCTTGGGAAGTTGCGACAGGCATGGAGAGTTTTATAAATGTAATTCTTTGTTATTCAGAAGCCAGAAGTGTAACTGTTTTGATAATATGATCTTGCAAACAGGTCAAGTGACTGAACATTGAAAAAGGGATTTCATTCTTAACTTTTCAATCAACTTGCACCTCTACCTTCCTTTGAATAAAGAAGTTAATTTGTGTGGGGATAATCAGGTCTGTTCTTATATGAAGAAAAAAACTTCTCATTAGCCACTGTTACTACTCTCTGTATTTCTTAAACAACACTTTCCACATATATAATTAAAATTAATTGTTTGTTAACACAGGCCTACTGATTTACTCTCAATTCCCTGAAGAAAAAAGCAAGCCTGTCTTGTTGACCAGTGTATTTATAGTATTTATGCAGCCAGCAAACAAGTACATAGTACATATTGATTCAATGGATATTTTGATGGAAGATAGATGGATGAATGCATGAACGGATGTATATGTGCATGCTTGAATGGATGGGTGAAACTGTGCTAAAGCTAGCACAGTGCAATTATAAAAAGTGCTATAGTGCTGGCAGGCCCTGTTGATTTATATAGTCCTTCACTTTTATAAAATATGGATATAAAAGGACCTAATGACTATTTTCCTCTGGATGGAAGCAGACATGTGCAAGTGCTACTGTAGCCATGAATGGAAGGACAGGAAAGAGAGCAGGAAACAAACAACTTCTTTGTATCTAAGCTCACTAATTCTGCTCCTCCTTCAAACTAAGAAGCTTGGAGTTGAGCATCTTATGGATCAAGCAACTAAAATCACTTTTCTACAGACAAGTAAAAGGAGGAACGGATGTACTAATTTACTTGCCAAAGGTTACAGAATACATTATTAAGAGGGTCAACAGTAAAAGCCAGATCTGCTGTGCCTAGCTCCTGAATACTCCTATTCACTTTAAGTGAATACACTTAAGGCTGTCTGCTTAAGTGTAGTCCAGTTCTTCAATGCTTCTTCATGGAGCCAGATTCCAAGAATCAATATCTAGTCTATTTGATCCAGGTTAACAAAACTAACCAGCCTTTATTATTTGGCAGGGCCTGTTGCTAAACCAGATTCCTCATCTTCAGCCTCTTCTAATCAAAGTAAATCTTATTCTCCATGCCCTGTGGGAATTATCAGGGAAATGTCTTGCAAACTATTTGACATTTGAGAAAAATAATAGCACACTGAGGAAAAATTTCAAGGTGAACAGCAAGTTAGCATTCCTTCCCATGAGGATCACACTCAAAAAGGTTTCACATTTGCTTTCAAAGTTATGCAATTTATCCATACTTCACACAGTTAGAATTCTGGATTTATATGGAAGACTTTTTTCTATATTCTTTATAAATTGTGAATGCTGTTCCTGAGTTGAAGGTTATCCTCAGTAATAGAAATGCAGTCAGGTGGAAACTGTCTACAGCATAACTATTACTGGGTCCATGGCATGATCTCTCTACATACAATATGCTTTGGGCATAAATGAGGGGAGGAAAAAATGGCCCTGAAATAGGATTTCCCCTCTAACTAAGCCCATGCTAAGTAAGGAAGAAATTACTTTATTGGATAAATGGCACTAGCTTCTATTCAATATTCATTTAAAAGAAACACTTCTGATAGCTTTATTTCTGTACATTTTCAACAAATAACAATCCAAAGAATCAGAACTTGCCATATTCACTTTTATGCAGCTCACTAAATGACCAGTAAGAGAAATAGCATTTCCCTTCTTCACGGTTAGTTTCCTCCAAAATGGAGCAATTAACAAATGTATGAGCTAAAATTTAGATCCTCTCCTCCCAGCATTTTACCTCCATGCCAAATGCAAAAATGCAAACACTTTGGTAATGCATTATATTTAAGAAAATATTAGGTCTTTTTTCTAAAAGCTAATTTGATCGATACGTCCAAACAGGTGGCTTATGGCTCAGTAAGAGCTATTATTAGTTACTTTGCTAGAAAGTATTTTCTTATTTCCTCTAAAAGTTGGGCTAACTGAATGCTTGAACTTCACTTAGGCTCAGTACAGTATGAGAAAATGTTCTTGTTGGCTACTTGACAGGGTAAATAAAATAAGAAACTACTGGGAGAAGAGAATATATTGCTCCCTGAAGGTGCAAATGTTTCTTCGAGCTGAAAATTACATTTATGAGAAAAGCCAAGTGCCTCCCAATGGAGAGTTGGGTGTCTCAAATCAGCTGAAGTCTAAATGAAATACATATATTGAATAGATAACTAAATTCCACAAATGGAACTGAAGGGGATGCATTTTCCCATGTCAAAACATTTCACAGGTTTAAATAATCAGGACGAAGCATCATTTCTTGGAATAATTTATTTAAAAAATAAATTGGTTAAAAAATCAACAATTTTCGTGTAAATTAAATGTTTCTATTTTCTTCTTTTCCAATTTTTTTTCTGCCTCTTTTCCTGTCCAGAGATTTCTAAGAGCCTTTGATTTAATTATGCATCAAAGGGTTTTCTGTCTGTTTTCACCCATGTTTGATATACCCCAGTTGCCCTTTTACCAATCTTCCCTTTTGCTGATATCAAATCATCTAGCTTTCCTCTATTTCTTCTTGTTGATCCCCAAATGGCATACATTTAATACATCAACATTCTGTAAAAATACAAACAAGCAAAATGATAACAGTCTAGCGTTGTCATAAGCAAGACTAAATGTACTATATACTCACCTAGAATGTCTCTGCAACAAGAGATTGTCCCATTCTGATGGTAGCACTGATCTGTGGTGTTGGACATTCTATCTTTAAACTTGATTGCCTCTTGAATTAGTTATTAATACTTTCTTTGCTGCCTATACAATCTCAGCCAGCCTATACATTCATTCATCTGTTATTTTTCTGCTGATACAAAACTAACATCCAGAGTTTTTAACTCTGGTGTCAATAGACAACTCTATCTAAGTTCACTGATGCTTTGTTTATCGTATACAGAACAGCTCAGGACACATTATGACTGTGGTCTGTGGCAGGCTCCTACTGTGCTCTGACAGAGCCTTAAGCGAGAGAAGGGGACACAATTTCCTCTCTCTAAAGGTATGGTCACTTGACCAAGTTGTGTGCTTGTGGGACAGCATCTGTCCAGGGGAAGCAGGGGGGCATCTTTTCCAAATTTGCACATTGATGCTCTACGAACTAATAGGGTCTTTGAATGAATTTCTTTTCTACTTCATTCTCTTGTTTTCCTAAAATTTGCATATCTGTTAACATCAATTCAAATTTGGAGACTTTAATCACTCCCTTACCTCTACTCCTCACTTCTCTCCCAATTTAGTTAGCTTCTAGGTTCTGTTAAAATGCACCTTATACACATTTTTTGCTATTCCTCATTTAATCCTGTGAAGGAAATGGGACACAGTAGTGTTAGAGTCAAACATTGAACATTAATAGATATGGAATAAGCCATTTCTCTTCAAGAGCTCAGCAACTGCCCCTTGGTCCCCTTCTTCCAGACTGACCCTTCTTTAACTCCCATGGTATCAGAGGGTTCATTCTAAAATGTAAAGTTTATCATGTCGTCTCTCTGTTTATAGTTTCTGGTAAACTGAATAATAGCTTCTGGAAAATATTCATGTCTTAATCTTTAACAAGATTAAGGGAGTTTCACAGATATGATTAAGTTAAGGATGCTGATGGGGAGATTATCCTAGATTTTCCAGGTGGACCTAGGTTAATCACAGGAATCCTTCTAACAGTGAGGCAGGAGGATCAGAGTTAGTAAGAGAGACAGTGGAAGAAAAAGGTAGGGCGATGTGAGGAAAGAGCCGTGAATCAAGGAATGCGGGCAGCCTTTAGTCAAAGAAGGCAAAGAGAATGGATTCCTGCTCAGAGGCTGCAGAAGGAACCAGACAAGCCGACACCATGACTTCAGGCTAGGGAGACTGATTTCAGACTTTGGACCTCCAGAAATGTTAGATGATAAATTCATGTAGTTTAAAGTGACCGAATGTGTGGTAATTTTTTATAGCAGTATTAGAACACGAATGCATCATCTCTCAATTCCTCTTTGTAATTTTCTGAACACGTTTCAAACTTCATAATTTAGCACAGAAGTCCTTCCATGACGCAGCACTGCACAGTTCTCTGACCTTATTTGTAGCCACTCGTCAAAAGTGCTTTTTTCTACCAGCTCTAAATTACTCTTCATCTCTGGAATTTCCAGTTAATAGGCCACTTCAAACTGCTTCCGAGTATAAGGATTAGGAATACCTTTCCTTTTTTGTTTCCCACTAAAGCCTACTTGTTATTTCCTTCAGGAAAATTTTTCTATTACTGTAATCCACTGTGGAAAATGCACAAATGAAAGAGAAACAAGTGAATAAAAAATTCAGTAAGCAGAACACTTAATTCACCTATCTCCCACAGTCTTAAGTTTCAGTTTGTATCACCATCTCTATCTGTAGGATGAGAGTTTAGATCTGAGCCTCCATAATTTTTTTTCATACTTAAATGCTTCTCTTGTAGGGACTAATTTCCTGTTTGGATGGATTATTTTTGAAGAGGTCATAAATATGCAATACACAGATCATCATTGGAGAGGAACATTCTTTAGTTCTCTAGCGAGGTCATTTTTGTTTTAATGACCGGTGTTAACTTTCTGCACCTGTGACCATGACTGAGAATTGGTATTAGATGTCTGGCTTAACAAGAGTTCTGACCAGAGTTACTGTAGCCAGAGCAAAGTCCCTATTGAGAGAAACACCTGTACTCTCTGCACAATATATACAGCATTGTGATGTATTCTTTGGGGACTTGCCATGAGGTGCTAATTTGAACAATACTTAAATGAAACAAAATTCCCCCAAAGACAGTACATCTAACAAGAGGGAAGTTCAGTCTACAATAAATAATACATCTAAATAGTAAGTCTGGTAACCACCAAAAATAATCCTTGAATATTTAATAGGATCTAATTAAAATTAATAGGGAAAACAGTATGACAAAATTTAATAAGTACATTTCTGTCTCCCTTTTTGAGAGCACATGCCCAATTCTTAAAATAGTTTTAATGCTCATATCCATTATGCCCACATTTGATTTCTATACTAACTTTGTTTCTCAAACAGTATGATTAATTTTTAGTCAATAAACAATTCACGTGATGTTTTAAATAGCTACAGCATGCTCAAATCTATGCTATGTGTTTTCATCTTCATTCTCTCACTCTCTAGCCTTGTCCCCAACATTCACACAAATTACAAGTGTAGGTGCCATTTTCTACAATACAAGCTAAGGAAATAAAGTGCAAAATGAACAATGAAGGAGCACAGAGACGAGTCTTCTTAGTTGTACATCCCTCTCTCCTACCTCCAGGTTTAAAGTTCCTGTTGGGTTACCCAGCTGGCACTAGTGGAAAAGAACGTGCCTGTGAGTGCAGGAGATGTAACAGACACAGGTTCCATCTGTGGGTCAGGAAGATACTCTGGAGGAGGAAATAGCAACCTGCACCACTGTCTTGCCTAGAGTAGTCCATGGACAGAGGAGCCTGGTGGTCTACAGTCCATGGGGTGTCCAAGAGTTGGGCACCACTAAAGCGACTTAGCATACACACTAGCACACACTCAGGCCTCTGCTCCTCTTTACCTCCCTTAATAACATCACCGCTAGAATTAACTTTTATTAGTTCACTTTTTGGAAGACTAGTGGAAAGATGTGCGTATCCTGAATCCTATCCTCCTCATATATTGACTTTGACTTTAACACGGCTTCCTTAGCGGCTCAGCTGGTAAATAATCCACCTACAATGCTGGAGACCTGGGTTCAATCCCTGGGTTGGGAAGATCCCCTGGAGAAGGGAATGGCAACCAACTCCAGTATTCTGGCCTGGGGAATTCCATGGACTGTATAGTCCATGGGGTCGCAAAGAGTTGGACATGACTCAGCGACTTTCACTTTCAAATTAACATGAGTCATATCTTCTCCACATTTTAAGATGTGCCCAGTTATTGCATCTGTATGAAGTAATAGTTCACGGAGAAGAAAATTTTAAGTGATCAGTATATCAATATTGGCTACTATCATTCGGAATTGTTTTCACTTGTGCACATGATGTTTTCCTAACAAGAGATCAAAAATCATTTATAGTAGCAACTTCCTATGTCAGACATCATGATTCCCTGGTGGCTCAGACAGTAAAGAATCCGTCTGCGGTTTTGGAGACCTGGGTTCAATCCCTGGGTTGGGAAGATCCCCTTGAGAAGGGAACGGCAGCCCACTCTTATATTCTTGCCTAGAGAATCCCATGGACAGAGAAGCTTGGTGGGCTGCAGTCCACAGGGTCACCAAGAGTTGGACATGACTGAGCGACTAAACACACATCACAGCACATGTCAGACATCATAGATTCTCCCAACCTAAGGTAGTCATCATGGGTGGTAGTTGTTATAGTACCTTCAGAAGCATTGGACATTATTTATTTTGAATCTCTTCTTTTTTTAACTCCTTAATTAACTTGGTTTAGTTATGTTGTTTGGTTAAGCTCCATTATTATCTATTTTATTAATAAAATGGAGTATCAGGACTTCCCTGGTGGTCTAGTGGTTAGGGCTCCATGCTCCCAATGCAGAGGGCCCAGGTTCAATCCCTGACTAGAGGATAGGATCCCACATGCCACACCTAAGACCTGATACAGTCAAATAAAAATAGATAAATAAAATGAGAGCAGCAGTCTTCCTCTGCTAGATACATAGAAAGCAACATCTCCATCCTTCAGATGCAGACATTTATGCTCCCTACACAGTGTTCATATGCAAGGTCATTTATACCTTAACTTTTCCATAATCATTTTGTCTTGGAAACCTAGTTTTAGGCACTGATTATTCTCTGTTTTCAGAATGAACATATTTTGGTATGTTGTTATTGGTGTTGATGGCAAAGGAGAAGCGGGGGTGTTTTGGGGGCATGAACAGGGAAATAGAGATAAAGCATCTAAAGTTGCTTAAAACAAACCCGCTTGAGGTGTGAAGGGGGAAAGGCCTAAAAGAACGCACAAGAGATGGCATATTTGAGAGAGTCTGCTCACTATCTGAAATCACTGAATCAGTTCAAACTTCACCTCTACATTTTAATAGCTGTTCAGATTCTGATGAGTTATTTATTTAATGTGTGTTTTCTTCTGTTATATGAGGAATTTAATTTCTATTTCATCTTTTTTTCTTTTAAAAAAATTTATTGAAGTATAGTTGCTTTACAATGTTTTATTAGTTTCTACCGTACAAGTGACTCAGTTATATGTATGCATACAGTCTCCTCTTCTTTGAATTTCTTTCCCATTTAGATACTACAGAGCATTGAGTAGAGTTCCCTGTGCTATATTAGTTATATATTTTATACATAGTATCAATGGTGTATACGTGTCAACCTCAGTCTCCCAATTTATCCCATCCTCCATGTTTATCTTTGAATTGCTGAGTTTACATGAGATAAAGTATTATTTCTATCAAGCATATAGTAACAGGAAAAAATAACAATGGTGATAGTTATGCATAATTCAGATAAATTATGCTCATCTGCTAATGATGACTTTGGGGAACGTATAAAAAGATGCTTAGTTTTACTTGTCATTTTCTGTTTTGTTTTGTTTTCCTCACAGGTGGATATTGCTATCTGTTTTCTCTTATTGTTTCATGCATCTCTGTCCTTTCTGAAGTATCAATCTTTTAGGACAGAAGTTGTCTTGATTCTGATCTCAATCCTGAATATTTGGCAGGATGTAGAGTTCTGGGTTTCCAGTTGACCCACATCACTTAAAGGTGTCAATCCATTATCTTCTCATCCCTTTTCCTTCTTTTAAGGAATCTGTTTCAGTCTTAAAATTATTTATATGCAATCTACCTTTTTGCTTTATTTAAGACCTCACTTTGCTCTTATTCTTCTGGCTATAACTAGAATTTAGGTAGAGATTAATTTTATTTCCCTTGTTTAGAACTTGATGTAATTCTTCCATCTAAGGATTCCATATTTTGTTCATTTTGGAAAATTCTTGGCCATTATTTATGTTCCAGGTATCTATTGCTGCTTTTAAGAAGTGCCTCAAGATGTAAGGAAATGGCAACCCACTCTAGTACTTTTGCCTGGAGAATTCCATGGATGGAGGAGCCTGGTAGGCTATAGTCCATGGGGTCACAAATAGTCCGACACAACTGAGCGACAACTTCAAGCTCTAAATCACAAACATTTAAAGATATCTCATGATTTTGTGCTTCCTGATTCTTACAGGACTCGGCAGAGTGATGTTTTTGCTCCACATGGCATAGAGAGATCACTCAGTGATATTTAACTGGTGAAGAGTCTGATCTAGAGGGAACAAACAGGCCAGGGCTTGGTAGAGATGATTTGAAGACTGGTTTCTGCCAGGCCACTCACCCTTTTCATGTCATCTCAAAATCACTCTGTATAGTCTGTTCAGCACAGTACTTAGACTTCTTATATGGCAGCTCAGGGCTCCCAGCCAG
This sequence comes from Madoqua kirkii, assembly GCA_006408675.1. NCBI lineage: Eukaryota > Metazoa > Chordata > Mammalia > Artiodactyla > Bovidae > Madoqua > Madoqua kirkii. The sequence goes on from SJYC01147387.1 coordinate 9,685, forward strand.
CAAGCAAAAGTGGATAGTCATCGAAAGGCTAAGTGCGGAACTGGCTTCACTGTACTCCATTGCTCAAAGCAGTCACCGGCTGATCTATATTCAGCAGAAAGATAAGTGAACTTCACCCTGTAATGGGAGGAATGTGGACATTCTCAACTCTACTGCAATTACTTTGCAATATTACTTCTTTCCTTTTTTCTCCTTCTGGGATTCTTTTTATATGTATGTATTTGGGATTTAACTCTTGATGCCTGTAAAGCTCTTTCAAATATTCTCTCTTTAATCTCTGCGGAATTCTGGATGAAATCTTCCTAATGATCTTACATTCATGCAATCTATGTAATTCATGTAATTCTTCAACTATGCCGCATATGCTGAGAAACTTGTGTTCCGTTTTCTATATGATACAGACATATACATTTCTTAAAGTTCTATTTTGTTCTTTAAAAATGTGGCTTTAAAAATAATAATGTTGCCTTTGTTCTCGTGACAAAATGCATGTGTTAAGGCTAATTTGACCTGAAACCTCAAGCATCTGCGGTACTCAGCCCAGCCACTCACTCCTGACTCCTCTGTCTCCTCCGCCACTGGGGAGACGCACTCAGCTGCCGCACGAGATCGCCTCAAGCACTTCTGCTCCCTGTTTAGTCATCTTATTGTGTCTATCAACTTGAGGGAGGTTATCTCCATTTTGTAAGCTTAGTTACTTATTTAAGATATATTTCTCTTAGTTTATCCAGCATTTCAACATGGTTGTAGTAAAAGTATATTAAAGGTTTCTCAGTCTACCATCTTGCTAGAGTGGCTCATTCTATAGTAAAGACAAAAAAAAAAAAAAAAAAGAGCAAAGACCCTGAAATCAGAGACTTTTTTGGTTTATATCACAGCTGAGTGCACAAAATTGTGATGATCTATAAATTTAGGAAGAACTAAGGCTTGGATTGGTATGGACAACTTAAAAGAAAAAAATCTCAATTCAAAATACAAATATTTTGAATAAGTTCTGTTTACCCTGTCCTGTTCTACCCCTACTCCTTTCTTCCTTCTCCCCAGTGGTAACCACTAGTTTGTTCTCTGTATCTGTGTGTCTGTTTCTGTTTTGCTATATTATGAATGGATATTTTTATAGAGAAATGTTTAGCCAACTTAGTTTCTGAGTTAATATTACAGTCAGAATAATGGAGAGCAATAAAATTAGTTCCTACTAACAAAAGTTTTGTACTTAAATATGACAAAATAATATTCCTTATTTATCTTTTTTCCTTTATGCATAGTTTTTTGCTGATAGTTCCAACTTTTCTTCTGCACATCTGCAACCAAATAAATGATTGTTTGCTAATAATTTAGCATAATATTCAACATTTTATGGATAATCATGTTCATTTACAAAGCTCAGCGTTTTTATTTATCCAAGTTTTCTTGAAGTTCCTCCAAAATAAAAGCTATGTCAAAAATAAATAGTTTGTTGAGATTGTAGGAATCTGCCTGAAGGACTCAATAGTTTTTCTGGCTTTAAGAAAACTAATATTAGAAATATAACAAATGCATACGTGCTCAGTTGCTTTAGTTTTGTCCTGCTCTGTGACCCTGTAGACTGTAGCCCACCTGACTCCTCTGTCCATGGGATTCTCCAGGCAATAATATTAATGTGGGTTGCCATTTCCTTCTCCAGGGGATCTTCCTGATCCAGGGATCAAACCCGTGTCTCCGACATTGACATGTGGATTCTTTACCAGTGAGCCACCTGGGAAGCCCTTATATTTAATACACATACCTAAAATACATTTATAATGATGTGCTCACCATATTGGTAGCATTCTTTTTAAAAAATTATTATTCATTTGTTTATTTTTACTTTACAATATTCTATTGGTTTTACCATACTTCAACATGAATCCACCACGGGTGAACATGTGTTCCCAATCCTGAACCCCACTCCCACCTCCCTCCCTCCCCATACCATCCCTCTGGGTCATTCCAGTGCACCAGCCCCAAGCATCCTGTATTCTTTTCACAGAAGAAACAAGGAAATTACAGAGAAGCTAAATAATATTTCCAAGGGCACTCAGCTAAAGCCAGTTAAATACTCTGATTTAATTCCATTCATTCCATTTCACATATGCTACATTTTTTATTGTTCCATTTACTTGATTATTTTATTGGGCTGCCTATATTACACAGATGCCAGGTCAAAATCTTGAAGAAAGCAAAAATGTAGTATCTTTACTATGTACCTTTAATTATCATTTCTCAAATACTTAACAAGTTAAAAAAATAAATGTGACTAAAATACATAGAATATGCATTTATGAGCATTTTGCCATGTCTTGTATTAATAGTAATAAAGCAGCATAAAACTTACTCAAAGTTTACTTTACAACTCAAGAAATAGATGTATAATAAAACATCTTTTCAAGAAAATGAAGAAAACAGATATTTTACATGTTAGTTGAGTAAAAAAAAATACACTCTCATTAAGAACATGATAAGGAATGTGGGAAGGGGCTGGAGGCTGAGAGAGTTTAAGGTGGAAGAAGGGACAACCAGGAGGCACGTTTATAATCTGGATTCACTAATCACCTTGCACATTCCTACCATAGTGGAGGATGAGGGTGAGAGTATGGTAGGTATACATATTGTTAATTACAGACTGGAAGACATTCTCCAGTTGAAATTAATTAATTACCTACTCTGCATGGGGAAGACCCAGTGTGGTGGTTAAGATGTAGGGTCACGATTCCCTGTATCAATTTTGTGCTGGATTTTATTAGTCCTGACAAGCTTTTTGCTAAGGACACTATAGTTCAGTCAATAGTGATATTTCCTTCAGTTATTTCAACACTTAATTACTGAAGATTAATCACTGATGTCCTTAGTGCTCTCCTTTTCTAAGATTCTGGTTCTGTCTCATTAAAAGCAGATATTTGTCATTTTATGTTAATTTCTACTTATAATTATAGTCTGGTGATTGGCATATCTTGCTTGAAGATGATGAAACCCTTTTCAATAATATGTAATTTGGAGGAAAAAGGGGGTCCTTAATTTAAATCAGAAAGATTACACATGTTACCATGGTTATAAAGCAACAGATGAACATATAAGCAAATATTGTCAGCTCATGTCTGGAATAATTCATCCATCCATTCATCCATGTGGATGGGCATTTATAAGCCAAAGAAATAGTTAAACAGGACTCTAGGATGAGTCTGCTACAGGGCAGAAAGCACAAAATGACTGTCCAACAAAGCCACAGGGTGCTCCTACCACACAGCATGCTTGATATTGCAATGCAGGCAGACCATCAATGTCAATTTCTTCTGTTTGGTAGGGGAGGCTTTTTAAAGTTTCACACAACTTGGAAGTCATTCTTGTTCCAGTCAGAATCAACAGCAGCCACTTCAACATCAGAGGGTTCTCAGAACAGTATGAACTCAAGCACAGAACAAAGTAAATTGCAACAGGCATTTTCTAGACCAACATGGAGAGGTCAGCTCAGCATAGCTATTTGTGGTAACTAGTTTGCAACAGTCTGAATGAGTGCCATTGAAAATTTCCTACTGTATGTGATCTAAAAAAAAAAAATGCAAATGAACTTACTTGCAAAGCAGAAATAGACAACAGACATAGAACACAAGCTTATGGTTACCAAAGAGGAAAGGAGGGGGGATAAATTAGGAGGTAACCAGCAAAGGTCGATTGTATAGTATAGGGGACTATATTCAATATTTTAATAACCTAAGGGACCAATGATCTAAATATATATATATGCACACATATATATATCTGAATGATGTTAAAGCTGAGACTCCAGTACTTTGGCCACCTCATGCGAAGAGTTGACTCACTGGAAAAGACTCTGATGCTGGGAGGGATTGGGGGCAGGAGGAGAAGGGGATGACAGAGGATAAGATGGCTGGATGGCATCACCGACTTGATGGACATGAGTTTGAGTGAACTCTGGGAGTTGGTGATGGACAGGGAGGCCTGACGTGCTAAATTCACGGGGTTGCAGAGTCACACACGACTGAGCGACTGAACTGAATTGAACTGAAATATCTGAATCACCTTTTCTTTATACTTGAAACTAACAAATTTTAAATCAACTGTACTTCAACAAAATAAGAAAACTTCCCTTTTAAATTTATAAACATTGAATGTTTGTAGTTGTAAAGAATGAAATGTCCTTATAGTAAGTATATAAGTTGTGTGTTTTAATCAAACCAAATGATTTAGGCATAAAATAAAATCTGAAACAGGAATCAGAACAGTTCTAGAAATCATTGGTCAAAGATGTCATGTTGATAGAGCCCATTGACTCAGTCACTGCTTTCTAGGGTTTGCTTTAGAGAAGAGTTTTGAAAGTAAAACCAAAATGGTACGGCATGACTTGTGTAATATATGTTTATATCTATCTAGTGAGAAAGGTAAATATTATGTATGTCTATATACAAAAAATTTTTTTGTCTATTCCAATGTTTTATCTTATAAAGAATACCAGAGTGGGTAGCCATTCTCTTCTCCAGGGGATCTTCCTGACCCAAGGATTGAACCTGGATCTAATGCATTGTTCAATTAAAATCCAAGAAAAGCTTTTCCTTATCAATAGAGCAGATGTAATCTTACAGTAAGAGTTACTCCAGGACATTCCTGCTGCTGCTGCTGCTAAGTCACTTCAGTCGTGTCTGACTCTGTGCGACCCCATAGACGGCAGCCCACCAGGCTCCGCCGTCCCTGGGATTCTCCAGGCAAGAGCACTGGAGTGGGTTGCCATTTCCTTCTCCAATGCATGAAAGTGAAAAGTGAAAATGAAGTCACTCGGTCGAGCCCAACTCTTAGCGACCCCATGGACTGCAGCCTACCAGGCTCCTCCGTCCATGGGATTTTCCAGGCAATATAAAGAAAACAGGAGAATTAAATTTAAAGAAGTTAAGATTTTATATTTATAACAGGTAGTCACCCATAGTTGATTTGATTAGGTGTTGAAAAACAAAATTCTTCCTCATAGCTCAAATAATGCCAGGTGACCACACAGTTCGGTTCATCACAGAAGACAAACTACCTTGATTGGTTTCCATGATCCTGGCTCTGCTCTGCATACCAGCTGAGCTTGACAATTGAGAGAGTTCATCAGACTTAGGAAGGCTCACTCAAACTAACAGAACTCAGAGAATGCTGATATTTATAAACCTGAATTCTTATTAATTTTTCTTAATAAATATTTGTTTCCCAGGATAAAAAATGTAATTACATACTGCAAATATATCCCATTATCAGAGTAGCTAGGAAGAATAGTAACCAGAGAGCTTTTCTTTATGTATGAAATTGTAACTGGTATAGTCTTAACTCTGGAAATCCACAGCAAATTGAATAGTATTAAGCTGGGAAAACATTGGGCAGTATTTTCTTACAATTTCAGCCTAGCTTAAAAAGGTGGCATCCATTTGGCTCAAGGAAATTCTCAACTTTGAGAAAACAAGATATAATGTTGTGCTAGTGTATATTCTCCCTTAGTCAATTCACATTCTCATAGATAGGAAAATGCAAAAGTAAACTTGGATTTTTTTCTCTCACCTTGATCAGTCCAAGGTTTGGAAAATAACATCTGTAGAAATAATAAGAACATTTAGTTGTATCTCCTAGTCCAGAATGTGGGCAAAGATAATATTGTCACTAGAACCTAGCATATTTTGAGGTTTCATCCTCTTAATCTTAAAAAAAAAAGCAAGCTATGGAAACACTAAACCTATCCTTAAACATACATTAAATCTGACTCAAAAATGACCATAGGAAAATATAGAAAGAATGAGCATTCGGGAAAAAAATTATGTTCAAAAGTAGTGAGATATGAGAAAATCTGAACTATCGAGAAATTGTAAATGAATTTTTACAAAGGCATAAAACTTATATTTTATGTAACTGGAAGCCAAAAAAAGTTGGGGTATATATACTTATATTGGATGAAATAAACTTTCAGCCAAAATCAGGAGCAAGAGATGAAGAAGGTCATTATATAATGATAAAAGAGTCAATTAATCAAGTAGATATAACAATTGCAAATATATAATTATTCAACATCAAAGCACCTAAATACATTAGGAAAATTCTAATAGGCCTGAATGGAGACATAGACAACAATACAGTGTTAGTAGTGGAGTTCAATACTTCACCCTCAGCAGTGGATAGACCATCCAAACAGAAAACCGACCAAGGAATGTTGGAATCAAACATACTCTAGACCAAATGGATCTAACAGACAGATAAGGAACATTTAATCCAACAGCAGCAGCATATACATTCTTCTCAGGCATACACAGGGGAACCCTTGAACACTATGGGTAGGAATGTTCCAATGTGCAGCCCCTGTGGGAAACTGTATGGATATTCCTCAAAGAATTAAAATAGAACTACCATATGATCCAGCAATCCCATTTCTGTATATATTCAAAATAATCGAAGGCACTGTCTCAAAGAGATATTTGCACACCTACGTTCTTAAGTGATGTTATTTACAATTGCCAAAAAATGAGAGCAACTGAAATATTGGGTAAAAACAATGCAATATTTTCATCCAACATAGTATTAGCCACATGGCATAGCATGAATGAACTTTAAACATATTATGCTAAGTGAAATAAGTCAGTCACAAAAAGAAAAATATGATTCCATTTATGTACCCTATTTAGAGTAGCCAAAGTTGTAGAAACAGACAGTAGAATGGTGGTTATCAAGGACGAAGGGAATGGGAAATGGAGAGCGGTTGTTTAATAAATACAGAGGGTTTTTCTGTTTGTTTGTTTGTTTGTTTGTTTGTTTGTTTAAATAGAGTTTTACAAGATGAAAATGTTCTGGAGATCTTTTACATACCAATGTAAATGTACTTCATATACTGAACTGTACACTTAAACTGGTTAAGATGGTAAATTTTATGTTAGATTTTTTTCCTTTGGTTTTTTTTTTTTTCTTTTTTTTACTAAAGTTAACAATAAGAGTCAGGGAAAGGACCTAATTCCCTGAGTGCTATCAAAAAGTTGATTGGTTCCAAATATGATGTGTGCACAGACATGCGTGTTTGTTGTTGGTGGAGTGCAATGGAAATGAGAAAATACCCTATATGCCTGAACTGATCCCTGCGAAGCCAACATTTCAGCATCTAAATTGCTCTCTTTCTTTTTGATGGGTTTCCCTCAGGGCCCTCTCTGTGGTAAATTTTGACGCGTCATTAAATGTGATTCTCTTTAAATACATATGACCATATTAAAATATTTATTATTCAAGGTCTGACTTAAACCCATGGAGAAATGGGACTATATATTTTGTCTCCATGTCACTGGGAAGAGAGATGCTCTTTTTTTTCTGTGCAAGTGAAGATCACTAGTATGTTCAGGGATCCCTTGAGAAATTCTTTACCAGCTAATAGAGAGCTTAAGTGGAAATATCATCAGGAATATTTAAATATATTCCCAGTTGATTTTCTTTTACTGCATCAGTATTTCCCTGGGGCTATATGTCAAAGTGCCCCATAAATTATGGGGATCGGCTTCAAATGTTAACTATTGACAATAATATTCCATTAAAATTAGCCTTATATCACTTCAAGGGGATTTGGTTTAAGTACAATCGGAGAGAGAAAAAGATGGGTCTTAGTGTTTCAAGAGCATTAACTTTGCACTTAGACAACCCAGGCTCCCGTTTAGGTTGGTCACTTACTGTGTGCATGGGCTTTCTCTAGATGCAGTGAGCAGGGGCTGCTCCTCGTTGCAGTGCATGGGCTTCTCATTGTGGTGGCTTCTATTGTTGCAGCGCGGGCTGTAGGCACACAGTCTTTAGTAACTGTGCTGTATCGGCTCAACAGTTGCAGTGCACAGGCCCTAGAGTGTAGGCCCGGTGGTTGTGGTGGGCTTTTAGTTGCTCCATGGCATGTGAAATCTTTCTGGAACAGGGATCGAACCCGTGTCCTCTGCATTGGCACGCCGATTCTTAGCCACTGTATCACCAGAGAAGTCCACATGTACATTTTTAGAATCTATATAATGCAGATATAATTTATATGTAACTGGATCATTATAAGGATTATCTGTTTATTAGAGGATCTGGCAGATACATAATAAATACTTAATACATAACAATATTAATTTAGTATTTAGTTTTTGTAAAATAGTAATAGTAATTACAGTTTTATGTTAGTTTTAATTGTAAAAATATAAAGAAATAA
>SJYC01147388.1:0-12751 GCA_006408675.1 Madoqua kirkii
AATAAATAGTACCTATAAATTGTAATATAAATAATCTTCATAAATTGTAATTGCACATGTAGTGTTTTAACATTTATTATTCATCATTATGATTTTTAAGATAGAAAATAATTATAATGTAATAGTGATGATGGTGTTCAGTCAGTGAGTCATGTCCAACTCTTTATGACCCCATGAACTGCAACATGGTATGCTTCCTGTCCTTCACTGTCTTCCAGAATTTGCTCAAACTCATGTCCACTGATTTGATGATGTTTTCCAACCATCTCATCCTCTATTGCCCCTTTCTCCTCCTGCCCTCAATCTTTCCCAGCATCAGGGTCTTTATAAATCAAGGATACTCTGTCTGGGTCATGCAATAATCCAGAAGTAAATTGCTTTATCCCTAAATCTTCTATGCATGCTCTGCATACTTGAGAATTACTGTATCATAAAGGACCACCCTCACATCCTCGCCATCCTGTATCTCTTCATGAGACTGTGGGAATCTGTCTAGGCTAAGATTCTGAACTTGGAACGGTTCTGAAAACTGTTAGTAAAACTTTCCCTAGTTGTCTTTATACACAGTCAAGCCACAACGTTTATTGGCCAGTAAAACTCACAGGACAATCTTATATTCTGGTTTACAGCCATAATAAGAGTCTTTTGTTTTTGCATAATGCTTTAACCATTTATAAAGGTTTTACACATAAAGTAATTCATTTGTGTTTCACAACAGCCCTGTGTAAATAACTCCAGTCCACAGCTAAAGAACTAAAGTTTACCAGGAAGTGAAACAACTTACCCAAAAGGAGGTGGCGAAGAAATGTTTGGTTTGGGCTTTGGTCCCTTCAAGCACAGTTCTATTTCTATTGTAGCATTCCTTCTAGAAAACACAATATCATCAGTGATTTAAATATATTTAAATCACTTTCTCTAAATATATTCAAAGCACTAAAGGAAATCGTATTTAAAGAAGTAAAAGAAAGTTTAGAACAATGTATTAACAAATAGATCAATAAAGGGAAAGATATTTTAAAAAGGGAAATGAGAGGAATGTTCAAATGGAAGGGGTTATATGTATACCTATGGCTGATTCATGTTGAGGTTTAACAGAAAACAACAAAATTCTGTAAAGCAATTATTCTTCAATAAAAAAATAAATTTTAATAAAGGAACTGAAAAGAAGTTATGATGCTGATAAGGACAACTCTAAATGAAAACCTCTTTGGAGGAGGTCAGCATATTTGAACAAGAAAAAAAAAAAAAAAGAAAGAATCAGCAAACTTGAAAATCAGTGTGTTCAGATGTGTGGTATCCTGTTCAAGAGAACAGTGCCTCTCACTTAGATCATCAAACTCCCAGCCAAGCCCCATATTTTTTTTTTAATGTCACTCACCCATGTCCGACTCTATGACCCCATAGACTATACAGTACATGGAATTCTTCAGGCCAGAATACTGAAGTGGGTAGCCTTTCCCTTTTCCAGGGGATCTTCCCAACCCAGAGATTGAACCCAGGTCTCCCACATTGCTGGCAGATTATTTACCAGGTAAGCCACAAGGGAAGCCCAAGAATACCAGAGTGGATAGCCTGTCCCTTCTCCAGGGGATCTTCCAGACCCAGGAATCTAACCGGGGTCTCCTGCATTGCAGGCAGATTCTTTACCAACTGAGCTCTCAAGGAAGCCCCACATAGGTGTGCTAAATAAATACATAGTGTCTTGTGCTGCTGAGGTTTGATGGTTGTATGCTCCTCATCATTATTGTGATCATAATTAAGTGATACAGACAGTGAGCATCTTGTGAGCTACTGTGACACCTGTATGGCTGCTCACTGTTAAACTTCTGATGACTGGCACAGAAGACTTACTCTATAAAGGTTTATTTAAAATGATTTCTAAAAAATTATTTGGCTCTGTGGGTCTTAGCTGCCGGGTGTGGGATCTTTAGCTGTGGTGTTCCGGCCTCTGTCTAGTTGTGGCATGCAGGTTCAGTAGTTGCAGTGTGTGGGCTTGGTTGCCCCATGGCATGCAGAACCTTAGTTCCCTGACTAAAGGTTGAGCTCACATCCCCTGTATTGGAAGGTGAGTTCTTAACCACTGGGCCACCAAGGAAATCCTTGATTTGTTTTTAATTGAAAAGTATCCTCTGATTTTAGCTTTCATCTCCTTATTCATAGAAACAAAAAAAACACATTGCTTTGGGTTTTTTTTTAAAATTAATTGATTTATTTTTTTACTCTGAATACTTAAAATATTGAACTATTTTTAGGACTTCTGTTAAAACTTCTTCTCACGTTCAGTTGTATTTTATGAGATAGAAAAGTTACACATCAATGATGGAAAAAGGTACCCAACCTGCTGGTGGGCTGCTGTCTATAGGGTCACACGGAGTCGGACACTACTGAAGTGACTTAGCAGCAGCAGCAGCAGCAACAGTGACAGATACTCAGAGAAGGCAATGGCACCCCACTCCAGTACTCTTGCCTGGAAAATCCCATGGATGGAGGAGCGTGGTGGGCTGCAGTCCATGGGGTCGCTAAGAGTCAGTCATGACTGAGCAACTTCACTTTCACTTTTCACTTTCATGCATTGGAGAAGACAATGGCAACCCACTCCAGTGTTCTTGCGTGGAGAATCCCAGGGACAGGGGAGCCTGGTGGGCTGCCATCTATGGGGTCGCACAGAGATGGATATGACTGAGGCAACTTAGCAGCAGCAGTGACAGACACTGGAAATGGCTTAGAAACCATGTTGACAAGTGATTTTTCCAATGTTTGAAAATAAAAAGAAATGTTGTATAAATGAGCTATACCTTGTTTATCTTCAAAGCGTGCTGTTTCCTAAATACATAGCACTGTATTGTCTCTTAACTTTCCTTACATATCGAGTGTGCACTTATTCAAAGGAAAAATGTCTTTTTCTCTATAGTTGTATTTCAGTAGTATAACATTTCAGTCCAACACCTTATCAGAGTTTCTTCAAAAAGACTATATATTCTTTTGATGAAAAATCAAGCTATAGTATTAACTATTAAATTGTTACTAGTTTGACTATACGTCTTTACTGTTCTGGCCCTTTAATGCAAAATTTAGGTGAGGTAGGACAATCCAAATACAGTAAAATTAATGCACAAGAACAAAATTTCCATAAGATATCGTTCAAAGGATAACATTTCAAAATCCAATTCAATATTCAAAATTATTATTTTATTGGTTAAGTTATTCCCAGGCATCATTTCTGATACACTTGGTTTCTCAAAGTCACTTTTCATAGTTTAAACTTATGATAGTAATCAACCTGCCCCTGGGATGGCTGCTTCCTCCTCATTTCAGTTGGTTTTTAGTAACTGGCTTGCATTTCTGATTCTACTGTGGTTGAGGTGAGACTTGTGCATCTGGAAACATGGAAGTCTTGACCTTCCCACTATCTCCCAAGATCCTTGCCTCTTTTGTTCATTTCTTATCTTTCCAAATGGAAATATCCCAGATATTGAATATAACCTCAAGTAGATACTTACCTCCTAGAGAGTTTTAAGGTGTAAGTAAAATAACCTATTGGAGAAGGTAATGGCATCTCACTCCAGTACTCTTGCCTGGAAAATCCCATGGACAGAGGAGCCTGAAAGGTTGCAGTCCATGGGGTCGCTGAGGGTTGGATACGACTGAGCAACTTTCCTTTCACTTTTCACTTTCATGCATTGGAGAAGGAAATGGCAACCCACTCCAGTGTTCTTGCCTGGAGAATCCCAGGGACAGGGGAGCCTGGTGGGTGGCCGTCTATGGGGTCACACAGAATTGGACACTACTGAAGTGACTTAGTAGTAGTAGTAAAATAACCTATGTGTGCTCAGCACACTGCTTGACCTGCTTAACAATTGTTTTTATAGAGTGTGCGTTATTACTTTATTATTTTAATTATTTGTTGAAACAGAAAGGTAGGGTTCACAGCACCTTCTCTCTAGCTATGCCATTCTCTTCTGGCTCCTCACGGGCTGCCTGCTGGTTCAGCAACTTTATGCTGTCACAGTCTCCGGATGGTTCATGGAATGTCCTCTACTACAACTCCAAAATTGATAGAGCCTAATTTTACCTCAGTATGCAATCTGACATGTTAATTTCAGTTACTCATTTAAATATTGTTTTTCCACAATTTTTTTGGAAAAGTATTTACGGCCTCAGTGTTCTGGGCATATTTGGCTGCTCACCTTTAGCAAGAACAGAAGTTTAATGACAGTTCTGCCTTACTTAAAAAAAAAATTGTTTAGTTAGTTGCTAATTTGGCTGTGCCAGGTCTTAGTTGTGACTTTCAGGATCATAATCATTTACTTCTGGCATGTGCGATCTTTAACTGCAATGTGTGGGATCTAGTTCCCTGACCAGGAATTGAATCTGGACTTCCTGTGTTGGGAGGGCAAAGTCTTAGCCGCTGAAACTACGAAGGAAGCCCTCTGTCTTATTTCTTAATGAGATTTCTTTAACTAACATACCAGAGTTATAGATCCTCCTCTTCAATCCCTTTATTTAGTGAGTCATCAAATTTTGTTGACTATTGAACAGAAGCCACTATTCACATTCCATCAGAGGCATGGTTTCACTGTTTGGGTCTGGATTTGTATAATACCTTCCTACCTGATCATTATAACTTCAGTCTTTCTCTGGTTAATTAATTCTGCTCTTCACTGTCTGACAGACCTTCAGGTCACTCAAGGATCTGTAAGAATGTCTATATCAGCTATCTGTAGAGGGACCGACTGTCACAGTTTTTCTGTAACTGAGGAGGTTCCTAAGACTTGGGCCTTCCACTGCTAAAAGGAGGCACGTCCTAGGCAGATCCAGAGAGTTGTTCATCCTACCTATGCCCCACCATTCACACTCTCAGTTTCAGATTCTCTTTGCTGACAAATGACATCTCATTTTCTAGCTACACAAATACTGATATCTTCATTTAGAATTTTCATTTCAAAATTTGTTCCATCATGCCTAACAGGCAAAGATGTAAGCAGAGATTTCAGGTCAAGGGAAAATCCAAATGAAAACATATAAATTGGAAACTTGAGGGAATGTGTTCCAAAAAATTGAGATAATACCATGGAGTATCTTGGAAGTTGATTAGGAATCAGTGCTTTATTCTTTTATTTCATTTAGAATATCTGAATGTGAGTCTCTACAGCTTTAGCCCAACGTACAGAACCTTAATAATCCCTTAATGTCTCCCTTTTTTAAAAAACTTGTAATTTTTGAGATTAATTGGCAATAATAGGTAGAAGTGAGAGAAATAGTAGATCAACTAGAAGACTATGTTATTAGCAGTATAGTAAGTCCCTATGTACAAACAAGTTCCATTCTGAGAGGGAGTTTGTAAGTCGAATTTGTTCATAAGTCCAACAAAGTTGGCCTAGGTATCCAACTAACACAATAGGCTATATAGTACAATACTATAATTGGTATATAATGCTTTTCACATAAATAATACATTAAAAACACAAAAAAATAAAGGAAACATTTTTAATCCTACAGTACAACAATTTGAAGAATACGCTAGTGTAGTGCAACAGCTGACCTACAAGGACTAGTATTAAATGAATAGGCAAGAAGAGTTACTGACCAGAGGAGGGGGATGAAGTGGGAGATGGTAGAGCTGAAAGATCATCAGCAATAGGAGATGGAGGGCAAGCTGCAACTTCACTCAAGTCTGACATGGATGGCCCAGGTGCTGGATCCATGCTGGAACCAGATGCACGTTCACATCTTTGAAAGTTGTAATCCAATGAAGACATAAAAGTAATACTGGAATAGCCTATTTGTCAAAAAGAATAAATAGAACTTGAAAGCCAATTTTCAGTCTTAATCATTTTCCTGTAAGACACAATCCTTCAGCAAGCATTTATTAAATGACTGTTATAAGTATTGTCCTGGAGGCAGGAAAACAAACTTGAACATAAAAGAATTTCTTTTTTCAGGAAGCATATTGTCCAGAGTGAAAACAGACAGATACACAATAGTTACCATCATTAGATGTTTCCATGCTATATCAGACATCAATGATAGGCACAGTTTATCTTCCTTCAGAGAAGACTTTCTGGAAGAAGTGAGATCTGAATGGTATTTAATGGAATAGCAGGATTTAAGATGCAAAAGGCAGAAAAGTAATGTACCAGGTATATTGGTGGACAGAGGATAGGACTTTTCAGGCAGAGTTAACAGTGAGAAGATTTGGAAGCTCAAAACATCAATGATAGGCACAGTTTATTTCCTTCAGAGAAGACTTTCTGGAAGAAGTGAGATCTGAATGGTATTTAATGGAATAGCAGGATTTAAGATGCAAAAGGCAGAAAAGTAATGTACCAGGTATATTGGTGGACAGAGGATAGGACTTTTCAGGCAGAGTTAACAGTGAGAAGATTTGGAAGCTCTGAATTTTATATATTTTTAGAGTAATATTAAAGTGATAGGAGGTAAAACTAGGGAGATGGATAAATAAGCAGAGACAATGGAGAAATTAGGGGCAATGGGGAAGCATTGTAGACCTGTGTTGCAGGGCACACTGTCTCCTATTGGGAATCTCATAGCACTGAATGATATAAGAAAAAAAGGAGGATGACATGGCCAGAGTTGTTTATCACAAATTGCATGCTAGATGTCCTATAGGCAGTGTTTATAACTAGGTCAAAGCTAGAGGCAACTAGACTAGCCAGCAGGCAATTTTTGTACACTATAAGAAGAGAAAAACAAAGTCGAAGAAGGCCATAGTGACATTCCATTTTTGAGATTTTTATTGATAATTTCACATGCAAATGTCTCGATATTTGATGGCTCGACCTCATCATAACTATTATTTTTACTTAGAGCTTTCTTTTGTTTTATCTTAAGTGACCTAAATCTCCTCGGTAACAAGTCTGCCTAAATGAAGACTTGGTGATCCTTCATCTTCTGAAAGGCATCTGACAGTTGCAAAAAGCTAAGAAATGACATTCAGCTTAAAATACGGGCTATCTCCATGCAACATAAAATAAAAAATATGCCTAAAAAGATGGTTCTCAGGGCTTGCAAACACTTTTCTGCTTCTCTGGAGTTGACTCATCTTTCTCAAAACACTAGTTATGCGTAGGCTGCAAGTGTCAATGTCATAGAGAGTGACTTGGGCAAGATGGAGGAATAAGAAGTCCAGCCCTTTTTCCCATGGAAACAGTGAGATAATATAAGGAATAAAATGCATTACAAGCAGTTCCTGTTTTACTTAAGAAATTGAGGTATCCTAGGGACTTCCCTGATGGTCCAGTAGTTAGGTGGTCCAATGCAGAGGGTACACATTCAGCCCCTGGTCAGGGAACTAAGATCTCTTCATGTCTCACAGCTGAAAAGCCAAACACAAAAGAGAAGCAATATAATAAGCAATGCAATTAAACCTGTAAAAAATTGGTCCAGACCAAAAAAAACAAAACAAAACAAAACCATAAACAATATTATATCACAGATGAACATAAGAATGAGATCCGCTGCACTGAAATGGGTAAAAAGCAGATTATCATTACCTATGCCAGGCCCTTCTCCCAAGCCATGAAAACTCAGCACCAAGAAAGCACGACTTCTCCTCAGGGGCGGGTGAGGCGAGAGAATGGAGTGAATGTCCCGTGTCCCAGGGATTTAGAGGACTCCCAGAGGGCAGGCTTCTGCCTCTTTGCTCACAAAGAACTGAAAGAACTGCCATGCACCAGTCAGGGGAGGGGTACCTCTGCAGCTGACCTTCCTGAGCATGAAAGGCGGTGCAGAACTGAGGCTTCTCCTCCAGAAGGAAAAGGAGGAGGGGAGTATAATTTCAGCAGCCCAAGACTTTCATAATGTTGCTTGAGGGGCTAGCAACACAGAGCCCTGAAGAAACTGAGACAGTGAGACATCACATGGGGCAGAAGATTGTGGGTCCCAGAAAATAATGAAGACAACAGTATCAGCCACAGACTAGGCTCGTGGGATAACTAGTAATGTAAGTCCAGAATCTACAGGTAGACCGACTGGTGAAGGTCTCTCTCAGTCAAAACCGGGAGACGTGGCTGTGTGGACATCAGTGTAAAGTGACAAGGAACATAAAGAATAAGGAAAACATGGCACAATCAAAAGAACAGAATCTCCAGTAACTTAAAAAAATAGAGATCTATAAAATGACAAGGAAAATCAAAATAATCATCTTGAAGAAACAGTGAGCTACACAAGAGAATGTGGATAAACAACTAAATCCAATTAAGAAAATGATTCAGGAATAAATGAAAAGTTAGAAAGATACAATAAAGAAGGACTAAACAGGAAATGGGCAGCTGGATTACCCTGAACTTTAACCAGGTAAAGAAACGACAAGAAAACTACAGACCAATATCTGTGATGAACATAGATGCAAAAAGGTCTCAAGAAAATGAAACCAAATTCAACAGCACATTAAAGGGATCAAACACCATGTCCAAGTGAGACAGAGCCTATGTCTGAAAGGCTGCTTCAGTACATACAAATCAATTAGTGTGACACACCACATCAGCAGAACAAAGAGCAAAACTCACAGTGGCTATAGTTAATACTGTATTGTGCACTGAAGCATTCATTAAGAGGGCCGATCTTATGTTACGTGTTCTTAGCCCATACACACAAAGGACAATGAAACTTCTGTTGGTGACAGATATCTATTAAGGCGACTGTGGTACACACCTGCCAATGCAGAAGACATAAGAAATTCGGGTTCAGTCTCTGGGTTGGGAAGATCCCCTGGAGGGGGGCACAGCAACCCACTCCAGTGTTCTTGCCTGGAGAATCCCGTGGAAAGAGGACCCTGGTGAGCTATAGTCCATAGCGTTGCAAAGAATCAGACAACACTGAAACAATTTGTCACGGGTAATAATATAGGTTTATGTAATGTATCCAAACTCATCAAATTGTGCAGAGTTTTTAGTATATCAGTTATACCTAGATTAAGCTTAAAATACAAAAGGACACAGGAAAACTTTTGGATGTATTATATGTATATCTATTATGCTGATTGTGGTGATAGTATCAGAGATGTTTCCTATCTCCAAACTCATCAGATTGTACAAATTAAATATGTGTTGTTCTTTGTTTATCACTTATGTCTGAATAAAGCTGTTTAAAAAGTTTGTGTCAGAGCAGAACTGAGTTTAAAATAAAAGTGTACAATGAAAAATAAATTCAATGCAGCAAAATCTCTTTAGACAACTAGAGGGCCTGCTTTGCTTTTAAAGAGCAGATACCTTTGGTTCTTACAAAGGGAAAAACATATTAAGAATAAAGAGTCCTTTTAAAAAAGATTTTCAACATTAAAATACTTTTATAAAAATAAATGTATTTGAAGAATGAGATATTAAACTAAAAAATGATAGGTTAATTTTAGTTTTGAATTGAGTTTTAGTCTATATCCAAATCTTAAAGTAAGTGTTAGAATTGAAAAAGGTTCCTAACCAATTGAAATTCAGTTAAAGACTCTCAGGAAATGATGCATTCATTTCAGGAAAGCAAAAACCTCCAGGTTAACATCTTTCATAGTGTTTGACACTATTCTATTGGAAAAGGTCAACTAATAACCATGCTAAATATTGAGACTCATAGACCAGAGGATCTAAAGAAAATACAAGAAAATGAAAAATACAGTTCTTGGCCAAAGTACTAAAATTTAATAATTCTTTTTAATTATTAAATATCTACTAAGAGGCAGAGTGCTACTATTCACTTATTATCTAATTACATCCTCTCTGCCAAATTCTTAGGTTCTTTATAGGTTGGGACACAAATTAAGAGGGGAGATAAGTACTTTCTTCACTGTAACAACAGGGTTTAAGAAGTAAAATATGAGACTGTTTCTTCTTGGCTTGAAAGCTTGTTTTCTCTCAATATACAAGAAGCTTGTCTTCTAAATTTTAGTAATTGCTCTTTTCAGAGAGGAGTGAAACATGAAAATCCTTGCTGTAAGATGAGCATTTCCTGAATAATAAAGAAATGTGTTCAGCAAGATTGAACTTGCGCTTTAGATGTCACTACAGCAAAGCCGGAAAGAGGTGTGTCGTTAAGTGCCCAGCAAGACTCACTCAGCAGCTAAGGGAATTGCTTTCTTACAGCGTCATAATGCATACATTTCAGATGTGAGCACCAGGAAAATGGCAAATCCCCACGTATCATGTGTCTTTGGGGATGGATGTAAATACACAACACCACACTGCTCAGTCAGTGAATGCCAAGGGTCTACTGAACTGTTGGGGAAAAATTAACAATGTAAAACATTGTGAGGAATCTCAGTAATTAAAACACCATGACGTTCAGAATGCTGCTAATCAATCAGTTAATAATAAAATAGCGACTTTGACAATGAAGCTATTTAATATGTCCAGAAGCAAAAACAACTCTTGCCAATTATTTAAAGGCTTTCAGTACCTTTCAAAGAACCTGACGACTGGAATAATAAACAGTTTAGAGACACCTGGGGGAGTTTGGGGACAGCTGAGATAGGGAAGGTGGTGACAGGAGAGAAAGAGAGAGTGGAATAGGATAGTAGATTCAACCTTAAAACAAAAGTATAGTCTTTACTTTCAAATTACAAAGATAATCTTTATCTGATACTTTGATAGATTCATGGGCAAGAATAATAATGACAAAATCCAAACCAATGAAAGCTAGTTCATATAAGCTTAGAAAATATTCAAAGTATATTAAAAATAGATAATTCATAAGGCACAAAGCTATTCTGAATGTATATACTACCTGACCGCCATTATTTTAACGATGGAGTTTAACAGTGATCTCAAGTCATGTCTACCCTCTGGAAGCTTGCAGCGCTATAGGAAGGATAAGTAATTTGTATAAATGTCTAAACTTTGACAGATCTCCCACTTTCTATGATTAAATATCATGAGAAGTGAGAAGACTGATAAATACTAGCCTTGAGAGAAAGAATTTAAGGAAGATTGAATGTAAGAAATAATATCTGCATATATATACTTTATATGTGCTTGAAAAGTCAGTTCTGAGTTTCAGAGTACAGGTGTGGGGGAAAAAGAGCAGAGGATTCCGGATTAAATACAAAATAAAGAGAAATGCACTAATATTAATAATAAGACTGAATGTATTTGTCAAGCATGATTTCAATATACTGAGTTTTACTTTAAATAACTGAGAAGAAAACTAATAATAATATTAGAATTTGTAAAGGGACCTTTTTTTTTTCTATATATTGGAGCAAAATCATGATTATTATTAACTTATTTAATCTCCCTACAAAAGAGGATGTCAGGGTGTGAGTTAGTGAAAAGATACTGAAACGGTAAGGTGTGTTTAATAGATCTTGCAATATTATAGACGTTCTCAGGTTTTAAGTCAGGGAAGATATCCTGTAGCTAGTAAGGATTCTGTGTTTTTGCAAGACAAAACCCAAGGTCAGATTAGACTCTGCAGAAAGTGGGATTTCTTTTGTAAGTCATTAAATCTTAGAAATCAGGAGACAGGATAGTGTCAGGGATCCTGTAGAAAGAGTTCTCTTTCCTCCGTATTCATGGCTGCATGGCTGTGGCAGCACCTCTGTGCACATTTTTCTTACCAACAGGGAAAAACCGAAGCTTAATATTTTTTTCTGATTCCAAATGTAAATAATAATGTTGGAAACAAAAGAACACTGATCTCTTGACCAACTGGGCCTATGGTAGTAAATGATTCTGACTGGTTGAGCTATTTCTATTCAGAATAATTTATAATATGCACGGAAGTAGCAGCACGCAGTCCCACCCCTGATCCCCAAAGTACATCAAATCTAGTGAAGAGCCAAGAGATCTATTTAAGACAAGAAGGATGCTACTCTGGAAAGACCTTAGGAGGTATTTACTACGTGGGCTCAGTTATAGAAATTATTCATTTACTTATGTGCTCTATTCTCTAATCAACCCTTAGTGCTACTCTTATCTGTTGTTTTTCTATTTTATTTCACATCATTTCTTTTTTTCCTATTTTTTATTTACTATCTTCATCTCTGAATATTTAGTAGAAGAACACTGTAATTATCCTCAAAGTAAAATTGCATTGGTAATGGTGATTCTGTCATTAAGCTACAATCTCTCAGGTCCAAGTAATGCTGTCCCTTTGCCAGGTGGCTGCCTGTTAGACTCTGCCACTCAGGTTTGCCAGAGGGAGTCTAGAAAGCTGAAGGAAGAGGAGGAAGTAGGATTCTTTCTTCCTTTTTTGATGTCTGTGCCTGTCAGTGGCAACCCAGCAAATTTCCAGTCTCTAGATTTAACACTTGCAAAATCAGCCTCTTTATCATTTCTTCAGAGGCAGGAAAACCAACCTGTTGATACCAACCTGGATCCAAATTACAAGCACCTTCCTGAGTACAGACATAGTACCACCTGGCCAGTGTCCCCTAGCAGAAGTGTGAGTCTCAGTTTCCCAGAATCAGTCTTAAACTTCTAACTTTTAATAATTCCAGCTTCTGTTGGATCCCTCATCCCTAGGGATGGTAGCTGCTTCCTAAAGTGATACTTTAGGTTTCTTTTCTTCCTTTTCAGTTTGTGAACAGATGGTTAACAATAGTTTATAGTAAAATTTATCTTCTTTATTAAAATAAATGTTACAATCTGTTTCCTGTTTGGCCCCTATCTGATTCAATGATAATTCATTCCAATTGCTTTCAGTTTCCCTCACCCTGCTTTAGGTATTCACACATCAACCACCTCCAATGAACTTGTCAATTATACCCTGAATATCTGTATATTGGGCACAATGCCAGAAATCT
>SJYC01147392.1:0-25706 GCA_006408675.1 Madoqua kirkii
ATATATATATATATATTTCTTTTTTCAGATTCTTTTCCCTTATAGGTTATTACAGAATATTGACTATAGCTGTCTGTGCTATACAGTAGTTTCTTATTGTGTATTTTTTACATAATAGTGTATATATGCTAATCCCAACCTCCTACTTTATATCTCCCACCACCCCTCTTCTCCTTTGGCAACCATAAGTTTGTTTTTCAGTGGGTCTATTTCTGTTTTGTAAAAAAAAAATTAAAAATTCACTTGTACCTTTTATTTTAAGATTCCACATATAAACAGCATCATATGGTATTTGTCTTTCTCTGTAAGGTTTACTTCACTTAATATGATAATCCTTAGGTCCATCTACATTGCTGTAATTGGAACTATTTCATCCTTTTCTATGGCTCACATTCCATTGTGTACATGTACCACATCTTCTTTATCCATGCATCTGTCAATGGACATTTAGGTAAGACCACTAAGTCACTCGCAGACTTCTTGGTTTAGTGCTGTCTTGAAGAGAAACTTGGTGGAGATAGAGCTAATATGCACATTAGTGGATACATTAATGAAATTCATTTCATAGATAAAAATATCAACCATATTTGCTTTGCACTAGAAAGTTAAGAATGTTGGCTTTACTTAAGTGTTAAGATCAATGTGAATTCTTCCTCAGTCTTTTAATGTTGAACCTACCCCCTCAGTAGAGCCTCCCTGGTGGCTCAAACAGTAAAAGCATCTTCTTGCAATGCAGCCAAACTGGGTTCAGTCCCTGGGTCGGGAAAATCCCCTGGAGAATGAAATGACAACCCACTCCAGTACTCCTGCCTTGAAAATTCCATGGATGGAGGAGCCTTGTATGCTATTGTCCATGGTGTTGCAAAGAGTCAGACACTACTGAGCGGCTTCACTTTCTCTCTTTACCTGCCAATAGTGACTGCCAGCACAAGCCTTCCTTACACTAGTATGATGGGCAAAATACTGATAATACCTCAGGCTGTGAACCAACATTCTGAATCAACGTTATTAGTGTACATGGAGACTTCCTCTGTGTTTACTCCCAAAATTATAGTCTCAACACATTGCAGCCTCCACCAGTCCTGAAGTTCTACTTGTAATCCTGACTTTCCATTCCCCAACACACTTCATTTTGCCACCCCACCCCAATGCCATCTTGTATATAATTTTCTTTACTTGGTCTTTTAAAATGAATGTTTATTCTTTTAAAAAAATATTTCAACCTTTGGAAAAAATAGCACAGAGTATATTTTATGGTTTAAGGGATTTGTAAGCAATAAAGTTTACTTTTAAAGCTAAGTTAAAGAGCCACGTGAGCATGTAGTTGCCCCATCTCCTCAGCTGTGCAGAGAAAGCCCAAGATAAATGGCACTTTTATCATTTAATATGAATGCTCACATATGTTCTGAATAAATATCAGAAATCAGATATTAGCTTCCTTTTAAGGAATAACTGATATTTAGCTTCAGGATATTAGAACCAATGTCTAGTTGTCACAAAAACTTGATTTGTAATTTAAGGGTTACTGTGCCTGAAATTGTTAGTTGTCAAGTTCTAGGATAATAGTTTTTCTGCCATGACTCCAATTTCATCCACATCCAGGAAAGATGATTTCTTTTAATTTCATGAAGAAACTAAACTTCTAAAGACAGACTCAGACATATTTCCAGGATAATGTTTCATATTTGGTCAGAAATATTGGGTTTGCCAAAAAGTTTGCTCAGGTTTTCCCATAACATCTTATAGGAAAACCCAAATGAACTTTTTGGCCAACCCAATATATAAAGACAATGGATATAACAGAAGCCAGTCTCAGTGCCAACAATCAGCTAACCTGGAAGAAATGGATACAGTTTTAGAAACTGTGAAGACTGAATTATGAAGAAATAGAAAATCTGAACAACCAATAATAAGAGTGTTAAATCAGTAATCAGAGATCTCCCAACAAAGAAAATACCAGGATGAGATGGTTTCACTGGTGAATTCTCAAACATTTAGAGAAGAGTTAATGCCATTCTTTCAAAACCACCATGATATATGATTTCACATCTGTTAGAATGGCCACCGTCAAAATGACAAGAGACACCAACCTTCGACAAAGACATGGAGATAAGGGAATCTTTGTAGACTGTGAGTGGAAATGTAAAGTTGTATGGCCACTGTAGAAAACAGTATGGAAGTTCCTTAAAAACAGTTCAGAGGTACCATAATATCCAGCAATCTGACCTCTGGTGTTATATATAAAGGAAATGAAAACAGGATACCAAATATATACCCTTATGTTCCTTGCTGTATTATTTACAATAGCCACGATATGGGTGCCCATCAATGGAGGGAAATGATAAAGAAGATGTGTTATCAATATACCATGGCATATTGTTTGGCCATAAGAAAGAAGGGCATCTTGAGGGCATTATGCTAAGTAAAATAAGTCAAGCAAAGAGTGACAAATAATGTATGATATCATTTATATGTAAATCTAAAAAAACAAAAGTCATAGAAACAGAGAGTAGAATGATATTTACCAGGGCCTGAGACATAGGGGAAATGGTGAGATATTGTCAAAGAGCATAAACTTTCAGTTATAGGATGAATAAGTTCTGGAGATCTAATGTAGATCATGAGGACTCTAGTTAATAATAATGTGCATGCATGCATGCTAAGTCGCTTCAGTTGTGTCCAATTTTTTGAGACCCAGTGGACTATAGCCTACCAGGCTCCTCTGTCCATAGAATTCTCCAGGCAAGAAAACTGGAGTAGGATGCCATGCCTTCTTCCAGGGGATCTTTCCCACCCAGGGATCAAACCCACATCTCTTGCGACTCCTGCATTTCAGGGAGATTCTTTACCACTGATCCGCTGGGAAAGCCACTGGGAAATAATGTGTGTGTGTGTGTGTGTGTGTGTGTGTGTGTGTGTGTGTGTGTGGTGTTCGACTCTTTGTGATCCCATGGACTATACAGTCCTTGGAATTCTCCAGGCCAGAATACCACAGTGAGTAACTGTTCCCTTCTCCAAGGGATCTTCCCAACCCAGGGATCGAACCCAGGTCTTCCAAATTGCAAGCAGGTTCTTTACCAGCTAAGCCATCAGGGTTTATATATTTAAAAGATGGTCAGAGAATAAATCTTAAGTGTTCTCACCACAAAAATGAAATGCTAATTATTGGACAAAATGGAGGTGTAAACTAAAGCTATGGTGATGATCATTTGCAGTATAAATTCAGAGTCTTCCATAAGTTTGTAATTAAGTTGTTGAATCTATTGAAGATAGAGAAAAAATTCCCAAGTTCACTTACAAGGCTATTGGCATTGTTGTTGCCAAGCTTGTTTTCTTGATGACTGTTGGCTAGAGACTTGTGTTCCTCACCATGTGAGCCTCTCTGTATAGCTGAACAATGTTGTAAATTATGTGTGAAGAAGAACATGCTCATGACAAATGCTCTGGTCTTGAAAATAGCATAACTTCACTTCTGCTGTATGCTATTGACCACACAAACTAATCCTACTACTCATCCCACAGGAGGAAATTGCACAAGCATGTCAATATCAAGAGGCATTGACCACTGGGGACGATGATAGAGACTGGATTTCAAAACCAGATCCTGTGTCAGACTGCACAGGCAGAGCTCAGGTAATGAAGAAGATAAATAAAATATGCATAAAATCAGAAGAGTAAAAGTGTACAGGTTTCAGAGGGATAAATCATTGGCACATACCTAGCAAATGAATCCAGTTTTTATGTTATGTGTCTACTATAAACACTGAGAACAATTGAATAGAAGGTATGTTTAATATTCAATAAAATACTGACTAGAATGGGATATTTAATATTCAATATCCTGAATATTTCTATACAGAACACCCTGTTCTCTAGTAGGGGATAAACCTATATCACCAGAATTGATAACTTTGTATCTTCTCTTACTGTTTACTCAATTCTACTTAATTCTCCATTGTGTAAATAGTAACTAAGTTGCTAGAAAGTACCTGATAAGATATATAGTTGTCTTCTTACACATGAGGATACTGATGGGTTTAATTTGTTTTAGAATATCTATTCTGTCAGAAATTTTGTAATGTGCTTGTCCCATAAACCCAGGGTTAGGAAAAGACCTGATATAGTCACATCAGTCAATGTTTTTTATTTTCTTTTAATGCAGTTTTTTAAAATACTTTATTCTGCTTTACAATACTGTATTGGTTTTGCCATGCATTGACATGAATCAGCCACAGGTGTACATGATAAAAATAAGTAGATAGATTGGAAACCTGTAGATGCGAGAAGAGGGTGGCTAATAGATTCTTAGGAACTTTCCCTGTGTGTTGTGTGCCTAATGGCTCAGTTGTGTCCAACTCTTTGTGACCACATGAACTATGGCCTGCCAGGCTCCTTGTCCACGGGGAATCTCCAGACAAGAATACTGAAGTGAGTTGCCATGCCCTCCTCTAGGGGATCTTTCCAACCCAGGAATTGAATGCAGGCCTCCCACATTGCAGGTGGATTCTTTACCATCTGAACCAGCAGAGAAGCTGAAGAATACTCACTAGAGTGGGTAGCCTATCCCTTCTACAGGGGATCTTCCTGACCCGGGAGTTGAACCAGGGTCTCCTGCATTGCAGGCAGATTCTTTACCAGCTGAGCTACCAGGGAAGCCCTGCTAATTCAGAGAGCTGTTTTTCTTCTGATTCCCCAAAACATTTTTGTATATGCAAATTCTATTCTTTCCTTTCACATACCACATCTCTCTATTCATGAATATATACTTTCTCAGGAACTACAACTAAAATATACACTTACAAAGTGATTTAAAATATATTAATATTGAAGTTTAATAAAAATAATAAATTTACTGAGTTTTCTTTGTTTCAAAAGAGTCTTAAAGAGCTTCTTTGATATTAGATGGTGGTGGCTTAGTCACTAAGTCGTATCCAACTCTTGCGACCCCATGAACTGTAGCCTGCCAGGCTCCTCTGTCCACAGGATTTTCCAGGTGAGAAAACCGTAATGTGTTTCCATTTCCTTCTCCAGGGGATCTTCCTGACCTAGGGAGTGAACCCCGGTCTCCTGGATTGCAGGCAGATTCTTTACTGACCTAGCTACAAGAGAAGCCTGACTAAACTACCACCAAAATATATTAATAATGTAGATTAATAAAAACAATAAATTTACTGAGCTGTCTGTTTCAAAACAGCCCTAAAGAACTTTTTGATACTTGCTTAATCCTAATTTCTGTTTGTGCACACATAGAATATTAACTCTTCTTGTAGTTTACCAAGAAGATAGAAGGTAAATGGTTGTTTGCATATTCACAGGTTTAAGGTTTCAGTATAACCCCCTCACTGATTCTTTGTATCAAAATTTTAATTTGGAGTTTATAAGTTTTAGGAGTCTAATTTCCCAGTTCTCATTAATCCTAAAGTTTTTTGATAGTGTTTATGTACTGAATACATTTAAGAACTTTTCAGGTTCCAAACTTAAATTAACCTGTTTGAAGAATGTAAGAAAAGGAAATCAGTATCTTAAGAAATGGGGCATAAATATGCTCAGTATTTTCCTTTCAGAGAGCAGAGCCTGTTTGTGAGTGTCTAAAGAATTATTTGCTATTCAGTTTGATGTGATGTCACATAGCAAGTAATATGGACAAATATAAACTCAAGTACCTTTCTTATATCATAAGACTATTCATACTTTGGAAGTTTTTTTTTCTGAGATCATTACACTTACTTCTTTAACATATGGTATCTTTTATCATTTCTTAAAAACCAAGTGAAAACTCTTTTCAAAATAGTTCTGATGCCTTGAAACCAGAACACATATAGACTGAAGCTCCTAATGTCTCATTCTTGGGGACATTATAATTATCTGGCATATGAAAATGTCCATTTTTTTGTGTGTCACTGAGGAAGTCTCAATTGGGGATAATTAATAGAAAAATTATTCCACTTTAGTAGGAAGTTTTTTCTTTCTTTCTTTCTGTGGAGGACATTTATTCTGATTAATAACTCTCTGAACAAAAATGTTTTCTAATGTCATTGTAGTTTTTTTTTCTTCTGATTTTTTTAACCCTAGACAACTAAGAGACAGTGATTATGTTGACTGGATTTCAGGGCCTGTTATAATTATATGCTTCACTGCTGTGAATAACAATACAAACCTTTTCTCTTCCAGCATGGAGGATTTATTTTCAGCCCTGAAAATATTGCTCGTGTTAACATACATAATATTTTATAATTTGTTAACTGTCACAGTCTTCATTTTTCTTCAGGTATTGCTGTTGTATTGCCCAACAAGCATGGAGACTCTCTGTCACTTGATTAAAATAATGGAACGTATACAGTGAAAAGAATATTCCACCACAATTCCCTCATTAGCATAGCTTCTTTTTATGAGTCTCGCTCTTCTAGTAGCATCGCAAAGAGTATTAGTCTGTGTGTTTTCAGAGGTGATTTACAAAACTTATTAAAGGTATGGAAATTATTTTAGAAACTATCTAAATTGAATTTAGGAGTGGCGATAAATCCTATGTATGATTTCACACAGTACACACATCATGTGAAGTAAAGCTCTTCAGTAAACATAGAAAAATGAGCCTGATTTTACAAGACAGACAACATCTTAATTGTTTTTCATGACGTTTTATAAATTTGGATTCAGAAAAAGTGATCATCTTACTTGGGAGAGAATGTGGAAGAGCATATGGCGTTTTTAGTTAGTGAACCTGTTATATGTACATAGGTATGCGCTGGTGGTCATGCTGTGCTAAGTCTCTCAGTCATGTCTGACTCTTTGCGACCCCATGGACTGTAGCCCACCAGGTTTCTCTGTCCAGGGGATTCTTCAGGCAAAAATACTGGAGTGGGTTGCCATTTCCTTCTCCAGGGGATTTTCCCAACCCAGCGATCAAACCCAGGTCTTCCACTTTACAGGCAGATTCTTTACATATCTGAGCCAGAGGAAAGTAAATTGTACATTGCAAAGAGTGTAGTAATGGTCCATGGACCTCATTTCTGAGGGGATTCAAATTACTCCACACTCCCAGCCTTACCAAGATATTGCTAAAAGAAATTTTATTTAAAATTTCTCTAAAAGAGGACATATCGTGTACACCTGTGGCTGATTCATATCAATGTATGGCAAAACCAATACGGTATTATAATGTAGAATAAAGTAAAAATAAAATTAAAAAAAGATATCACACAAAAAGAAAGTGTGGTGTTTGTTGAATTATATTGTGAACATGTATCTTAGCAGTGCAGACTGCTTTAGGTGTGATAGTCAGTGAGCCTATTAGAGAAGCACTGAAAAAATATATATAGGGCTGTGCTTCAGTGATTGAAGCCCCAAGCAATCTGGTTAACACATTATTGTTTTGAATATGCAGTATTCATAGTTTTCTAATCATTTCCTTGAAAATGCTTATTGATAAATATTTGGTTATTTGTGTGAATGCTTTGTCCTTGATTGCAAAGAAATCATAAGTTGAAAAAAATGTTTTAGTTCTGTAAGATGAATAAGTTCTAGAGATCCATTGTACAATAATGTTCCTATACTTAACGTTACTGTACTATATACTTAAACGTGAATGTAAATCTCATTGTGTTCTTAACACAATTTTAAAAATGGAAATATTTATCTGTCTGTATATTCTAGTGGATTCATGCATTTTTACAGCAGATGAGTAGACCAGAAGTAATTGCACTGAGCGGACTATGAAGAAAGCTGAGGGCCGAAGAATTGATGCTTTTGAAGTGTGGTGTTGGAGAAGGCTCTTGAGAGTCCCTTGGACTGCAAGGAGATACAACCAGTTCATTCTAAAGGAGATCAGTCCTGGGTGTTCTTTGGAAGGAATGATGCTAAAGCTGAAACTCCAGTACTTTGGCCACCTCATGTGAAGAGTTGACTCATTGGAAAAGACTCTGGTGCTGGGAGGGATTGTGGGCAGGAGGAGAAGGGGACGACCGAGGATGAGATGGCTGGATGGCATCACCGACTCGATGGACATGAGTTTGAGTGAACTCTAGGAGTTGGTGATGGACTGGGAGGCATGATGTTGCTGCAATTCATGGGGTCGTAAAGAATCGGACCTGACTGTGACTGAACTGAACTGAATTTACATGCAGACTTGGGCTTGAATTTTCATTCAAATATTTTTTAATATAAATTTATTTATTTTAATTGAAGGTTAATTATTTTACAATATTGTATTGGTTTTGCCATACATATCATGAATCTGCCACAGGTATACATGTGTTCCCCATCCTGGATCCCTCTCCCTTCCCCCTCCCTGCTCCCCAACTTAAATCACTTCTTCTAAGACTTCTTGAATATGTTAGAATATAAGCATCCTAGAAAACACTAATATAGACTGTTCTCCTGTAAGAATGTTCCTCCAGATCAGATTAATGTCTTAATAATGGAATGCACAATTCTAGTGCCCAGTTTGCTGTGGTATTAAAAAAAATATGCTGACATATTAGTGGAGTACTTTAAAAAGTTATTTTGTTATAAATTTGTTACAACAGATTAAGCTCTAAGTTGTTATCTTGTTTCTGATGGTTCAGGCTTTTCCAAAGAAATCCTCATAGATTTTCCTTCACCTCTCAAATTATCATCTTTAGTCAATATTGATTAAGGCTCTTTTTTAGCTCTGTTTCCTTGTACAGGCTGTGCAAAAGCAAATTCAATCAGTATAGTTTCTTCTCTTAAAGAGCCTTATACCTAGGAACACACCAGTGGTCACCTCATAACGGATGGAGGGCAGAACATGGGTGTCCTATTTTTTATCCCAGAGAAAGGATATCTGTGATGCTCAGGAGGGATGCTCACAATAGACTGAATAGAGGATTCATGACTTTTTGGTTTTGGGTCTCTATAGAACTCTTGAGTGCTAAAGTAAATGTCTCTGTGAAAGAGGCAGAGAATACAGTATTGTTGTTTGCTTTGCAGAAAATTTCACCTCTGTGACACCTCTCTTGACACCTTTGTGCCGAGCTCAGAAATTTGTGATACCACTTTGGAAATAGCTGACCACACAGAAAGCGTTAGCTGAAGGTGTGATATAGTTTTGAATCTTCACGGACTAGTTTATGATTATAGTGTACTCATGAAACTCTTTTTGTATGTCAGCTTCAATGAAAACATTTGTGTAGTTAGGAGTAAAATTTTGCTGTGGATAAAACAGATAAATTAAAATACTTTTCAAAGTATTTTGTTAGAAACTGAACATCACAGAAGTCTTAGTACAAATATTTTAAAGATAATAATGGTGATTATAATGATGTTAATAATGATAATATGATTTCCTATGTTTCATGTACATGCTTGGCCACATACTCTCTGAAACACTTTGTAACTATCATGTAAATACAATCATCACAATAATTTTAAAGTTAATATAACTAAAGACCTTCAAGGTAGCTTTACTAACAACAACAACAACAACAACAACAAAAACCACACACACACACACACACACACTGGTGGTGTTTCTCTAGATATATTTTCTTTTCTATATAACCTCAATGTTTGGTTTTGGGTAACCAAAAAAGGTTTGTGATTATTTCAGATATGATGACATCCTGAATTTGTCTTTCTTGTCTGCAGAAAAGTTCTGTCTCCCTGCTGAAAGTTTCTTTTGTTGTTTGCTGATGATCTGATCTCAGAGGACAGAATGAAGTAAGAAAAAAACATTTATCATACATTTCCTAGAATTACTACTCATGGTATTGAACTGTGAAAATTCTCTATTCGTGCTTGAAGTCTTTATAGGCCAGCTTAAAGTTTAAAGTTGACTGAAATACAGAAAGCAGTAATTAAGTTTTAAGCATCTAATCAAACAATTATTTCATTCTACATTCCTTATGATAAATTGGCTTCCTGTATCTTCACTTGCAGATTATTGGAAACTTGAGTTAACGTTATTTCTCATGTTTTCTTGTTTGTCTGTTTAGTACTAAATTAACATTTGAAAGAAGAGTATACAACCATTTTATCATCTATTAATGTAATAGTATATTTTCTATTTGAAAACAACTTCCTGCTAAAGAATAAACTGACAGAAAATAATGCAGCCTTCACAAGTGAGAATAAAAGCCACTAAATTATTAACTGTCAGGCTATTATGGCCAGTAGGTATGAGCATATTTACTGGTTTAAAATGAATGCCAGAATTATGCCACAGTGAGATATGTATGTTGTTCCCAGAACTCATTCAAAAATATGTGCTAGCCTCCGAAAAGTAATGAATATTCTGCTAAACTGTGAACAAAAATACTACTATGTATTGAGAGTGATGGACATTAGATATTGTAATAGTTCTTTACATATACTATTTAGTACTTTTATAAACCAAATAGCTTTAAGCGTGTATTTTGCTTAATTTTTATAAATTCCTTGGTATTAATCATATTCTTTTAAACTGTTCCTTTATGAGATTGCTATAAAGGTCTGACTATCATATGCTCATTTGCCTTATTATAGGCAAATCAAAAGTACCCAGACATTAAGTTGAACGTATATGACATTCACTTTGCCTTATATGATGTGTGAACATTTCAGATTTTACACCAAAGAAGATTTACTTGACATATAGTATATATTATTGTCATTTCTATTCTCAGATTTAGCTTACTTAAGGTTCTAAAACATCTAATACTGACAGTGCAGTTAAAAATTGTTTTATATGAATTTGAAAGGGTGCCATCAACACATAACTTTATGATGAAATGTTCACATTCATAAATATTATTTTCTACCTAACATGTATCCAATAATTTTTAAAAGTCCATCAATGAGATTCAAGACCATGTTTATATAAATGAAATAATTTCATTGGACTAGTTTCACAAAAATTTTAGTTGAAATTTTAAAGTGGGTTATAATTTGAAAAATTCATGCAAGTATATTTGACTATTTGGGTACTCCTGAATTTACCATAGACTGATTACAAAATTGACCATAATTTTTTCTCCTTTCCTCATATCCATGGCTTATGGAACATGATTTTGAATCTCCTCCCATGAAGAGATGGTTTATATTTCCTATCCTTTGATTCTGTGCTGAGTTTGTGACTTGTTCTGGCCAACACAGTGGATCATACATCAATATTTTTTTGGTGTGTGCTTC
Source organism: Madoqua kirkii (assembly GCA_006408675.1). Classification (NCBI taxonomy): domain Eukaryota; kingdom Metazoa; phylum Chordata; class Mammalia; order Artiodactyla; family Bovidae; genus Madoqua; species Madoqua kirkii. Next base: position 11,128 of record SJYC01147392.1, read on the forward strand.
CATTTATTCCCTGGGAACAAAACCATTGCCATGTAAATAAGCAGAAGCTAGTGTGTAGGGTGATGAGAGATAAGCTGCCTGGGTCACCCCATTGACCTAGCTGACTGCGATCTAATCAACAGGCCTCTGAGTGAAGCCATTCTAGACCAGTCAATTCCCAGCTGACCTGTCACTGAGTGTTGACACATGACGGCTGCTGCTGCTTCTGCTAAGTCACTCCAGCTGTGTCAACTCTGTGCTACCCCATAGACGGCAGCCCACCAGGCTCTGTCCATGGGATTCTCAAGGCAACAACACTGGAGTTGGTTGCCATTGCCTTCTCCAATGCATGCATGCATGCTAAGTCGCTATAGCCGTGTCCAACTCTGTGCAACCCTGTGGACAGTAGCCCACCAGGCTCTGTCCACGAGATTCTCTAGGCAAGAATACTAGAGTGGGTTGCCATTTCCTTCTCCTGACACATGACTGAACCTGGCCCAAATCAACCCTGATGACTCATAGACTCCTGAAGAATAATAAATACTTCTTATCCAAAGCTGGAGATTTTGGAGGTAGCATTTTCTTAAAACAAGAGTGAACAAATACAGAATTTACTTGAGAAAAGACCTTTAACTCGTTTAGAAGCTATCAGACTCATTTAGAAGATAACTGACTTACAAAGAAGTAGTATGGTAACTGAAAAACTGGAAGCCTCCATAAAAAGCCTGTTCCATTTCCAACGGCTGATTGTAACTGTCTTATAAAACTCTTCAAGAGATAAACATCATTCTTATTACTTCACAGACAGAAGAAATCTCTGAAGATGGAGGCTCAGGCTGAGTCCCTGTTCATCTGAGACCTGTGAAACTGGCTAAGACAGGCAAGCAACCTGATTAACCTGTGATTTTGCTCTTGGCTATAAAGATGACAGAAAGTAAGAAACAGGTGTCTTGTTACCCAGCCTTTCTAAACTTTAGGCCATCTCGCAGTGTTTATTGATGTACCTGGCAATATACTGAGACAGAGAAGGCTCTTTTTGAAAACTGCCTTAAACACCTCGGTAATGTAGTGAATGCAAGAGGATGCTGTCATAGGACAATGAGCCCCCTGCTCAGAGAAAGAGCATCAAGGTGAAGGAACATCATTTATCAACATGTAAGTGTGGAGGCAAAGATGTGAAGTTTCAAGGGAAGGTATTTATCATGAGATATTGTTCTATTAAGCCAGCTTTATTTTGGTTATGTCAAGTGATTGATGTGCAGTAGATGTAATATTTTGTTGAAAAGATGTTAGCCCAGCAGAGTGTCAACTGTTCACTGTACCATTATTAAACAGCTACATTCTGATTGACTTCCAAACAAGAGACTTTTAAGCTTCTATTAATCAGAAATAAGCAATCCAAAAGCAAAAGCAAAGTCAAAAGGAGTGACAAAAGCATTTGATAGACTTTTAGAGTGTCAGGAGAAAGAACTAAATTACATTAAATACAATTTAGCATTAAAGAAATAAAAAAAAATTAAAAACCCCAAAACCCTGCATAAGGCCGTAATTGGAAAATCATACACTCTTTGCTTTGTAACCTTTCTCAATAATTGACTTTTGTCATTATCTCTCTTGAGGAAGATAATTAATCTTGGGAAATCATTGATGGCTTTAAAATTAAAATTTCTTTGAGAAAACTGAATAGTAGTTTTCATCTTTTTTAAGAAGCTCTTCTGACCTTGGACCTTATTCAAACAGAATTTCCTTGAGTTGCTGACATTTAAAGAAAGAAAAACTTCACTTTGACATTTGGTTGAATCTCCCATAGCAAGGATAAGACTTTGACAAATGTTTCTCTAATTAAAAAAAAAATGTAATCAACACATATAGTATGAGCACATGCTGAATGCTAGGCACTGTTTAAGGAACTGGGGGTAGGCAAATGGATAAAGTTGTTTTGTTGTACAATTTGTGTTTTTAATTTTTTTTTCTTTTGGAAATGCATGATTGGGAATGAAAAATATGAAAGGTTTTGAGATTTATTCCATGGCACATAACCATCAAGAAAGGAGAGGAATGGGCATTAAAAGATCAATAGCTGATGAGAAAAATTATTTTACTAGAGTGAGAAATTATCTATAACTTTGGCTCAGCCATTTTGTGCCCTTTGACTTTGATTCTCCATGTTCTCTACATTCCATTCATTATGTTCATTAAGATTAAAAAAAAAAAAAACCCAAAAAACAAAAAACCTGTGGTTAACACATCATTTTCTTAAAAGACAGGATCAGTATTATTTACTTTTCATTTTGGCTCAGGTAATGTACATACTAAATAGTGTACATAAGTTTACAGTTTACAGCTCAGTGATCCTTTTTTTCACAGTTCAGTGAATTTTCACAAACTCAACAGTGTCTTTGAAACCAGCACTCAGTTCAAGAAAGAGCATGACCAGTGTCTCTAGAGCCTCTTCATTTTTCTTTCTAGTCCTTACCTCAAAGGTTACCAAAATCCTGGCTTTTAACACTATAAATTAGCTTCACTTATTTTTTTGAATATAACATGTTGTATTCACATTATTAGTGACGGCCATTTGAGTAGTTTTCTGTAGCAAGTTTAAAAAAAAAAGAAAGAAATATAGGTATACCAGCATAGGAGCAAACAACTAAAACCAAACCCAAAATTCAAAACAATGGTTATGAGCAGTTGCTTCCTTTGTCCCCTTTTTTGGTAACAACACCTCATTTCTCACTTGGGAAATTGATTAAAACAATCTTTGGGATAAATTCTTAGTAGTATGATACACAGCAAATGTTAATGGTACGAAAGATTGTACCCAAGTACCTGCTAGTAGTAGCTTTCAATACGCCATGATTCTTCTCCTCCCAAAATCCAGGTGTTCAGCTTTACATTTAATTCCATAATGTTCCAAGTGTCCTTTCAGTTATTTCCTCAAAAAGATTCAACCAGTCCAATTCTGTTTCTATTGCTTTCCTTTGAAGAATCTTAACAGAAAGAGTTAGACAGTTTCGCATGGGAAGAAAGAGACAGCTAATTTGAAAAAAAAAAAAACAAAAACAACCATAGAAAAGGCAAAAAATGTAAAACTGTTCTTTGTATGTGTGAAGTTTTAAAAATTCCCTTAGTATGTGCAACACTATCAATTAAAAACTATTTTTTAAGTCCAGTGAGGATTTATGCCTTAAACAGAATGTTAGTAATCATGGCTGACATCTCCATAAAATTTGGAAAGGGATGACTATGACTTGAAAATATTTGCCAAGATGTTTTATAACTGATTTGTAACCACATTTCCAGAAGAATCAGCGAGGTGGGAGCCCAACATGAGCAATGCAGTGTGTAGGCCCTGCAACTGTCCCCTATTCAGGGGCTACAACATCTGATAATGAAGGCAAGCCTTCATGAGACTTCCCCAAGCTGCAAGGCTGTTTGAAACATGATTGGACATGACTGTAAGGAAGCACAAAGCAGCACAGGATATAGTCTGTCATACTCAATTTCTGGTTCTTCAAGATTTGGAAATATTCTTGAGGCCTTAAAGAGGCACACACTGTTTCATGATAGATTTTTACAAATGGAGTTGCCAGTCCAGTGAGACTGAAGGCCATTAGTCTCTTTGGTACACCTGGGAAAGTCACTATTATTTTGAAAAGTAAATGTCCTATAATTTTTTTTCTGCCTTTCTTTTTAAGGCTTTGTTGTTGCTGTTATTCAATTGCCAAGTCATGTCTGACTCTCTGCATTCACGTGGATTGCAGCATTCCAGGCCTCCCTGTCCCTCATCATCTCCCAGAGTTTGCCCAAGTTCATGTCCATTGACTCAGTGATGCCATCCAACCATCTCATGCTCAGTTGTCCAATAGACAATTCAGATAGCCGTGACAGCTGAAACTTTTCCTGAGATATATCTTCTGAGTAATTGTCAACCGCCAGAAGACATGAAAGACATGTTGCTATTGCTGTTTAGCCACTAAATCATGTCAGATTCTTTGCAACCCCATGGGATGTAGCCCACCAGGCTCCTCTGTCCATAGGATTATCCAGGCAAGAATACTGATATGTGTTGCCATGTTCTCCAGGGGATCTTCCTGACCCAGGGATCGAACCTGTGTCTCCTGATTTGGCAGGACGATTCTTTACCACTGAGCCACCAGGGATTATCACGTAAAAGGTATATAAAAATCATGAAAATTGTCACTATGAATCTAGTTCACTTCATCATTGCTCTTTTTTGTGTAGAGGAAAAGACTGCTTGAAGAAACCGTATGTGCCAGCATGACATTTTGGAATAAATAGCTCTATATTCAAAGGTAGTTTTCTTGTAGTCAAATTTAGAGTAAGATTTACATGTAGAAGTGCAATAAATAGAATATGGTGTCTGTTTTTCTCTACTAAAAGCAGGTTGAAAAATCTTGAAGCATCTGTCAGCCTTCTTAAATCATTTCAAAGTTAGTCTCTACTTGCAAGGAAAGTGTAGAATGCTGGCTGATTTCTAATACTTAATTTTCATTCCACAAATGAATAATAAACAAAAGCTTCTTGGGAGTTATTTTGAACTTTGGGGATATAGAATAACAATTTATCTGGATGCTTAAATTTTATCTTTTCATCAAATTTGCAAGCCAAACTAACTCAGGAAGCTTCCTATGCTCCTTTATTAGTAAACTCTTGTATTTCCATTGAGTTTGAGCCATCACCGTCAGAAACAAGAGATCTGAATTTAAATATGAGTGACCTTGGGCAAGTCACTCATTCCCGCTAAGTATCTGTCACCTTATTTGGCACCAGAGGAAAGAACAATGCCTACCTACAGGAAAAAGGTGAGGGTTAAATGAGATAGTATATGTGAAATGACTGCACCATGTCTAAGGCTTTACATGCTCTTTGCTGTGTTCCCTCCAGTTTCAAAACTGTTTCTTATACTGTCCCCACAATCTAGAATGCCTGTATTGCTCTCTTTTACCTAGATAATGCTTATTTATTCTAGTTGCTTTTTTTTCTTTTATTTTTATTGGAGTAAAATTGCTCTACAATGTTGTGTTGGTTTCTGATGTACAACAAGCGAATCAGCTACATGTATACTTATATCCCTTCCTTCTTGAGCCTTCCTCCCTCCTGTAGTTACTTCTTAAATACCCTGAGCTTCCAGACTAAGTCTGTTTATCATATCATGCACAATCAGAACCTCATTGATAGGGTTTCTTATAGGCATTGATTAGATCATAATATGTAATTTACTACATTTAATCCTTGAGACTCTAAATTCTGTGAAAATAGTGCCCAGGTCTATTTTGTTCCTGTTAAATCACAGAACAGAATCCAGTATTTGGCATGTGATAGAGGGAGAGTTTCATTCTTTATAATCACTGCCCTCCCCCAAAGGCCAACATCCCCTCTACCAGTCCTGGTTTTTCTGAAAAAGGTGGTAACAGTAATAGTAGTAGCAAAGAATTAAAACAACTGAATAACTATTGAGTGGAAGTAGTCTGGCCAAACCATTGGAAAGTCTCCAGACTTAGCCTTTTTGGTCCTCTCCTTAGACATTGGAATGTTGGGTAGAATTTTTCCTGTTGTTTTTGGGATTGTGGTGAAGTAATCCATACTTTTTCCCACTGCAATGATTTATTACTGTTATTAAAACAGCCATGAATTTTTAAAACTTTTTATTGAAATACAGTGAATTTAAAATGATGTGTTAATTTCTACTGTACAGCAAAGCAATTGAGTTATACATATATATATACATTCTTTTTCATATTCTTTTCCATTATGGTTTATCACAGAATATTGAATATAGTCCCCTGTGCTATACAGTAGGATCTCATTGTTATTCTTTCTCTATATAGCAGTTTGCATCTGCTAATCCCAAATTCTTCCTCCATCCTTTCCCCACCTGGCAACCTCCATCCTCCCTCCTGGCAACCAAACAGCCATGAATTTTTGGACATTTCTTAAAACCTCATTTGGGGAGGGCGCTAACCTTATCAATGATTGTCATTCATAAGCTCAACATTTTACCTTCTACCTCATGATCACCTATCTTGTTGGAGATGCATATGTATCTCCAGAAGAGAGAGAGAAAAAAATATCACCTATCTAATGATTGTACAAATGCATTCACTTATTTTGAAAATTGCATTTGTTTCTGTTTTGTCTGTGCTGGTCTTCGTAAGTGTGCACAGGCTTCTCTAGTTGCAGGGGCTGCTCTCCAGCTGAGGTGCACGGGTTTCCCATTACAGCGGCGTCCCCTGTTGCAGAGTAGGGCTCTAGAGCAAGTGGGCTTCAGCAGCTGCAATGCTCTGACTTCGTTCCCCATAGCATGTGAAGTCTTCCTGGACTGGGGATCGAGCCTGAGTCCCCTGCATTGGCAGGTGGATTCTTAACCACTGGACCACCAGGAATTCTGAATGCATGTACTTTACTTTCAACAAGTTGAAAAATTCTTAAAGAATCTAAATAGATAGTGTTTAAGTCAGACATGCCTGAGCGACTGAACTGAACTGAACTGAATGCATGGCTATATGAATACCTATAGAATGACTGCAGAGTTACTGGTCTAATGTTATCCCCTAGTTTAGGGATGAGCTACAATCCCAGGCCTGACTAATTCCAAAAGCTTCTCACTAGTTCCATAATAGGCAGCAGTGTTGAAGTTAGCTCTTTTACAGTTTTCATTTTGCTTGCACCTTGAAAAGAGCTGCTAAGTGAGAGGAAGTGTCATATTTTCCAATTCATGATGACAGGGTTTTGCTGCTTGCACAGAACCTGGTAATTAACTGCCCAATCATTACTTGAAATTGAATATTATTACTGTATTTGGCCAGCAAAATAGACAATGTCTCTATTTTCCTGTAGCTTTCTTTCTACTGGGGGATCATTCTTGTATATATGTCATTTTAATTATAATTATTAAAAAAGTATCTATAAGGTGACTGAGATGGTAAAGACTCTTCCTGCAATGCAGAAGTCCTGAGTTTGATCCCTGAGTCAGAAAATCCCCTTCAGAAGGAAATGACAACCCACTCCAGTATTCTTGCCTAAAAAATTCCATGGACAGACAAGCCTGGTGGGCTTGGTGGGCTACAGTCCACAGGGTTGCAAAGAGTCAGACATGACTGAGCAACACAGTAAGTTTATAGAGGGACTTATGGTGGTGTGAGATAGAAGGAAGTTGAAACATTTAAGATGGAGTTGAAGTGCCTGGTAGGATGATGGGATAACTTCTTCTCTCCCTTCCTCTTTTATAAGTTACAAAGATTCAAGGTAGGTAGGAGTTTGGCTGCAGAAGATGACCTGAATATCTAATGTCAACAGAATGAAAGAGGAGAGTATATAGGAGAAACAGTCACAGTTTAAATCATGTACTGCCTTGAAATATCAATTTTCTCATCTACAAAATGGTTGTAGGTTGTCAGGAACCAACAAAACACTCAGTATAAAGACACTTGTGAATTTCAACGCCACGTTTCAAATGCTAGACAGTCACATTCCGTAATGGCGCCTACACATGCATGAGTTGTATAGTGAGAGAAGAATGTGTGATTCTAGTACGCAAATGCAAAATGCGTCCATGTGAAGCCCATCCTCCAGCTATAGGCAACTGAACTTAAATTCTTCATCAGGAGGGACTCTGATTAGAAGAATCTTAGCATTTGTTCCACAACTCACAAACTAATCCTATAACAAGACTTCGAAGTGGGTTTATTTCAGACCCAATTTGAGCTATTCAGTACATACCAATAAGAATGCCAGGATTCATTACATTTGGAGAGACAGATGGTCTGGACTGAGACAACCAATTAATGTAAAATGTGTTCTTTGTTGGCACTTACCACAAAGGAAGATCTTTTTTTGAAGCACCTTGTTCTTAAAGTTTGTTCTGTTTTCAGACTAATGTCACTTTATGTAGAACATAAAAGCACTTAAAGCATCTATGGTTAAAAGTTTACCTGTTTTATGCCATTTATAGACAGTTAATGCATATAAATTATTTTTTAAAAAATGTTTAATAGATATTCTTTTGAAATTTTTTGATATTCAATTAATCATGTTTTTAATCTGGTAGAAAAGTGTAAAGAAACCACTTTTTTTCCCAAAGATTACTCAATGAAATAATTTCCTACCTTCCCAGAAGTCTTGCATTAATACTAAATTGCATAGGTGTTACTGGATGTAAAAATTACTCTAGGTTGTTGGCAGAAGAGAGAAAACACAAATGTACACTCTATTTACAAGACATATTTTAGGTCCTGGCTGTTTGATCAAGGGCTTCCCAAGTGGTTCAGTGGTAAAGAATCTGCCTGCCAATGCAGGAGACACAGGAGATGTGGGTTCAATCCCTGGGTCAGGAAGATGCCCTAGAATAAGAAATGGCTCACACTCAAGTATTCTTGCCTGGAGAATCCCATGTAGTGGTAAAGAATCTGCCTGCCAATGCAGGAGACACAGGAGATGTGGGTTCAATCCCTGGGTCAGGAAGATGCCCTAGAATAAGAAATGGCTCACACTCAAGTATTCTTGCCTGGAGAATCCCATGGTTAGAGAAGCCCAGCGGGCTACAGTCCATAGCATCACAAAAAGTCAATATGACTGAAGCAACTGAACATGCACACATGTTTAATCAAACCATGGAAAACATTTTTATATTTGAAAATGTTCTAAGAGATCTTTGTCAAGTGTCCTATTACTGAAAAGGTTATTGATTCTTAGGGTCACCCAGAGAGTGTCCCCTTACCCTCCAAGCCATGGCAAAGCCCATGTAAAGGAAATGTATTTATCTGAGATGAAAAAAGATGAATAGTAAGGCTAGAGTTGAACTGGTCAGGAAGATGCCCTAGAATAAGAAATGGCTCACACTCAAGTATTCTTGCCTGGAGAATCCCATGGTTAGAGAAGCCCAGCGGGCTACAGTCCATAGCATCACAAAAAGTCAATATGACTGAAGCAACTGAACATGCACACATGTTTAATCAAACCATGGAAAACATTTTTATATTTGAAAATGTTCTAAGAGATCTTTGTCAAGTGTCCTATTACTGAAAAGGTTATTGATTCTTAGGGTCACCCAGAGAGTGTCCCCTTACCCTCCAAGCCATGGCAAAGCCCATGTAAAGGAAATGTATTTATCTGAGATGAAAAAAGATGAATAGTAAGGCTAGAGTTGAACTGTGGTGTTGAAGAAGACTCTTGAGAGTCCCTTGGACAGCAAGGGACTCTCCAACCAGCCCATCCTAAAGGAAATCAGTTCTGAATATTCATTGGAAGGACTGATGTTGAAGCTGAAACTCCAATACTTTGGCCACCTGATGTGAAGAGCTGACTCATTTGAAAAGATGCTGATGCTGGGAAAGATTGAAAGCGGGAGGAGAAGGGGATGACAGAGGAAGAGATGGTTGGTGGCATCACTGACTAAATGGACATGAGTTTGAGTAAGCTCCAGGAGTTGGTGATGAACAGGAAAGACTGACGTGCTGCAGTCCATGGGTTCACAAAGAGTCGGACATGACCGAGCAACTAAACTGAACTGAACTGAAGGCTAAGGCAGTATCTTGGTATCATATATTTCTCTTTAGATCTTGAGAACTATGGTTCAAAAATTAAATATTAACTTCTGAGCCAAAGTGAGTTGAATAATGTACTTTATTGGCTTGTGGAAAGAAAATATTAGAACTTACAATTTATCATCTTTTAAAATATTTTATTTTCTGCATGTTTTATAATACATAGAATATTTTAGTGTAGAAGTTTTTTGTAAATTATTTACAATATACTGACATTGGTGATAAATGTTTCCATATTTTACTGGTGAATGTTGGATTAAAGTTTCAAAATGACTGATCTAGGCAATGGTGAGTCAGTTAAGTAGGCTAAACCTGAGGCATTGCTTAAAGGGTATAAAGATATAAAGAAGAAAATAGATAAGACAAAAGAAGGAAAGTCAAGCTGAGAAGACAGAAGAGGGGAAGGATGAGTGGAGGGATAGTTAGGGAGTTTGGGATGGACATGTACACATTGCTGCATTTAAAATGGATAACAAATAGGACCTACTGTATATCACAAAGAACTCTGCTCAGCATTATGGGGCAGCCTGGAATGGAGGGGACTTTGGTTGAGAATGAATACATGTATGACTGAATCCCTTTGCTATCCACTTAAAACTATCACAGCATTGTTAATCGGCAATAATCCAATATAAAATAAAAAGTTAAAAGATGAGAAGGTAGAAATAAAACACATGCATATTGCATATAACTACATATTCACAAACTAATAACAATGATGATCATGTATCTTGAAAAGAGAAAGTGTTAGTCCCTGAGTTGTGTCCAGCTCTTTGCAACCCTATGAACTGTAGTCCACCAGATCCTCTGTCCATGGGATTCTCCAGGCAAGAATACTGGAGTGGGTTGCCATTTTCTCCTCAAGGGAATCTTCCTGACCCATGGAATGAACCTGGGTCTCCTGCATTGCAGCAGATTCATTATCACCTGAGCCACCAGGGAAACTATGATGTATCTTGAAACATCTCTACATATGAATTTTCAGTACATGAATTTATAGACTTGAACCAAGTCACTCTCTAACGTAACACTAACTCAGCTTGGTTTTTACCCTTAGAGGTGACCCGAGCATTTGACAAATGTCATCTAAACCTTGTGTGTCGAGTTGTTTTATAACCTATTGTGCTACTTTTATGCTAATTTTGTAGTCAGTGATCTCAATAGTAGACATTCCCTCTTAGAAGTACAATGGTAATGGTAATATTGACAGAATCAGTACTCGTAAGAAGTGGCCTTAAATCATTACAAAAATAAAGATAGAAATGATGGTAATAAATATAAATATAAATACATTTTGTAATAAATATACTATCATTTCTATCTTTATTTCTGTGATAAATATACCATCATTTGTATGTGAGACAACAAAAGAGACACAGGTGTATAGAACAGACTTTTTGCCTCTGAGGGAAAGGGAGAGGGTGGGATGATTTGGGAGAATGGCACTGAAACATGTATACTATCATGTAAGAAATGAAGCATCAGTCTATGTTCGATACAGGATACAGGATGCTTGGGGCTGATCCAGAGAGATGATATGGAGTGAGAGGTGGGAGGGAGTTTCAGGATTGGGAGCTTGTGTACACCTGTGGCTGATTCATGTCAATGTATGACAAAACCAATACAGTATTGTAATGTAGAATAAAGTAAAAATAATAATAAAAATAAATATAGTTATTAATTCAAAACCACCTGTGATTATGAAACAAATGCTCAATCGAAAGGATAACTGAAAGAGAAAGAGCAATTTGAGCAAAATACAAATAGATATTTGTATATATACATATACAAATAGGCCTGAGGTGGAAGAAAAATTGTTTATGGGAAGTGAAGATATTTTTTCCTCTGAGTTGTCTGATTTCATAAATCTTCCATGAGCAGATATATACAAATAACCTATAAGAACTGGGTGCATTCAGAACATGTATTTCTTAAGAAAAATATAAATGTCATAGATAGGACATGAAATTATAATTCAAATGAGGAGCTATCTGACTCAAAGCCTGGCACTAACAAGCTGTTAGATGTAGAGAAGCTACTTAACCTCTCTGAGCTTAAGGTCCATCATCAATCAAGTGGGAATAATAAAACCCAGCTAAAAGTAGTTTTACAAATAGGCCTGAGGTGGAAGAAAAATTGTTTATGGGAAGTGAAGATATTTTTTCCTCTGAGTTGTCTGATTTCATAAATCTTCCATGAGCAGATATATACAAATAACCTATAAGAACTGGGTGCATTCAGAACATGTATTTCTTAAGAAAAATATAAATGTCATAGATAGGACATGAAATTATAATTCAAATGAGGAGCTATCTGACTCAAAGCCTGGCACTAACAAGCTGTTAGATGTAGAGAAGCTACTTAACCTCTCTGAGCTTAAGGTCCATCATCAATCAAGTGGGAATAATAAAACCCAGCTAAAAGTAGTTTAAATGATTCATACAGATGCCTAGTTTGTGGGCAGATGGGAGGTCTTCAATAAGTGAAAGCTATTATTGGAAAATGTCTTCTAATCTCCAATCATAATAATCAATTACCATAATAAAAATATTCAGCACAGGATACTTCACCATCCCAAGCACTTAGGCGTGTGGTGAATATTAGTCTTTTTGTCTCCTTTTTACTTATTTCATTAATTCAAGTGAGACATGCAGAAAAAAACGGTTTCACAAGGAAATGAGATTAATTATTAATCTTTGCTTAATTTTACATAATGAATGACAATTTTCTATTCATTTCATGTTTTTTTTTTTTAATAGTCTATTTCTGCTCAGAAATGATAGTGTTTTGCAATGGCAGATTTGATTAGTAGGGACAAATTGATTGATGTGAACTCATTTTCATTTTTATTAGGATGGGTTACACAAAGATATATTAAAAACATATTTAAACAAAGATAAAAATATATACAAAATGGGAATCTATTCAAGCTACTACTCATGGCTCCTATATGTGAGCAAGGATGACCAGGTGTGCAAAGAAAACACAGTGAATGAGAAATAGAATTTTCAGTCCTCACAAAGCTTCATAAACATACCCAAGCTAAAAAACTGGGAGATACATAGTGCACTGTTAAAAGTGTGCAGACAGGGACATTGGGGGAGTTAAGCATTTTGATGATTGCTCAGTAAAGATTTGATGGGCAGTCTAGACTCGTTCTCTGTTGAAATTCTGACAGACAGTAAACTAGAAATGACATGAGAGAGGTACATCAGCCAAATCTTTATTTATTTTAAACTTTTAATTTTATATTAGAATATAGCCAATTAACAGTACTGTGATAGTTTCAGATGGACAGCAAAGGGGCTTAGTTATACACATACATGTATCCATCCTCCCTCAAACTCCGCTCCCATCCAAGCTGTCACATAACCTTGAGCAGTTTTCCTCATGTTATACAAAAGGTCGTTGTTGTTATTCATTTTCAATACAGCAGCATGTACATGTCCATCCCAAAATTTCTAACTATTCCTTACTGCCCCCCTGCATTCTCCCCACCCCTGGCAACCATATTTTAGTTCTCTAAACTTGTGAGTCTGTTTGTGTTTTGTAAAAAAAGCTGATTAGTATCATATAATATTTCTGCTTCTCTGTATCAACTAGATCTTTAAAATCCCTTGACTCCATTATTTAATCTTTCATTTTACTGTGATACTATTTTGAATTATCTGGAATGAAAATACTTTCAGTTCAGTTCAGTCACTCAGTCATGTCTGACACTTTGCGACCCCATGAATCGTAGCACGCCAGGCCTCCCTGTCCAGCACTAACTCCCAGAGTTCATCTAAACTCATGTCCATCGAGCTGGTGATGCCATCCAGCCATCTCATCCTCTGTCGTCCCCTTCTCCTCCTGCCCCCAATCCCTCCCAGCATCAGAGTCTTTTCCAATGAGTCAACACTTTGCATGAGGTGGTCAGTTCAGTTCAGTCACTCAGTCATGTCTGACGCTTTGCGACCCCATGAATCGTAGCACGCCAGGCCTCCCTGTCCAGCACTAACTCCCAGAGTTCATCTAAACTCATGTCCATCGAGCTGGTGATGCCATCCAGCCATCTCATCCTCTGTCGTCCCCTTCTCCTCCTGCCCCCAATCCCTCCCAGCATCAGAGTCTTTTCCAATGAGTCAACACTTTGCATGAGGTGGCCAAAGTCCTGGAGTCTCAGCTTTAGCATCATTCCTTCCAATGAACACCCAGGGTTGATCTCCTTTAGAATGGACTGGTTGGATCTCCTTGTAGGCCAAGGGACAAGAGTCTTCTCCAACACCACAGTTTAAAAGCATCAATTCGTTGGTGCTCAGCTTTCTTCACATTCCAACTCTCACATCCATACATGACCACTGGGAAAACCATAGAAGAGTTACTTCTTTTTTACAGGGAACTAAATATTTGCTCAGAGAAGGCAATGGCACCCCATTCCAGTACTCTTGCCTAGAAAATCCCATGGACAGAGAAGCCTGGTAGGCTGTGGCCCACGGGGTTGCAAAGAGTTGGACACAATTGAGCAACTTCACTTTAACTTTTCACTTTCATGCATTGGAGAAGGAAATGGCAACCCACTCCACTGTTCTTGCCTGGAGAATCCCAGGGATGAGGGAGTCTGGTGGGCTGCCGTGTATAGGGTTACACAGAGTTGGACACGACTGAAGTGACTTAGCAGCAAATATTTGCTAAATAAGAATTAAATAAGTTTCTGGCCACTGACTGTATACATCATATTTAGCAATTTATGTGAACTTATGTATGTGTATTTCCTTTTTTTTTAAGAAGCAAATAAATATATCAAATGGTATGCACATTTTTCTATGCATGAGGAGAGGGTAGTTGGGAGATACCTGCATACGCTACATTACCACTGGGGCACAAAGTCACAAACATAGTTTTGTCATAGATGCAAAGGTTGTCTGCAGGTAGTGTCCTTTAACAAGGAGGTAATTAACTGGCAGCTCAGATGCAGAAGCTCTATACAGTCAACAAAAACAAGACCAGGAGCTGACTGTGGCTCAGATCATGAACTCCTTACTAACAAATTCAGAC
>SJYC01147393.1:0-10275 GCA_006408675.1 Madoqua kirkii
TGTTGGTGAAGAGAATTTGCTTATTTTATTGTGAATTGAAATCAGTAATTACATACAATCCCATTTTCTGCAGACATAAAGTTAATTCATGGTAGTAATTTTATTCAGAATATTAACTTGTGTTGGGTATGATGAAAATGTAACTATAGTAAATGTTTCTCTTATAACTGAATTTCTTTGAACTTGATGGAAAAGAAATGTTGACTTAATACTAACAGTTCCATGGATAATTTTGTGACAAGCCTATGAATCATTTTGCCCTACTAGCAGTGTTAGGGAATTATTAGAACTATTTTTGAATCCCCCCTTTATTTTTATACTTTGTGACTTTGGGCAGGTAACATGTCTTGTACAAATCATAATTTTCTTACCTATAATGGGAGAAATTATAATACCTATCTCATAGAACTGTTGATAGGAGGTATCCTCACTAAATGTGCAATTTTAGTTTGTTTCTCTTTTTATGGATGTGTCATCAGTGATTTGAAAAGTACCTGACAATTAATGCATTAAAATATTTATCTCCATTCAATTCTGTTACTTTGAGATGCTTACACTGGAAGGAAGCATATGATAAAAATGATAAATACAGAAGGAAGGAAGGAAAGGAAAAGGTAACTTTAGAAGGAATAACTGGGATATTATTTTACCTGGTGCTTGGAACCTATTAATTAAGGAATAAGCATCAAGTATATTTCATTATTAACTGTTCTCCCTCAAAACAGGAAAAAAAGATTAAAAAGTTCATAATACAAATGAGCAAATTATTGGTGGAGCCACTTACAGTAAAACAACTTCAAAACATTTTAAATGTAGATACTCAACCATTAAAAGAAAAGGTGGGGAGGAGACTAGAAAATATGGCGGCGGAATAGGACGGGGAGGACACTTTCTCCCTCACTACTTCATCAAAAGAACACTTCAGCACGGAATAAACTCCACAAAACAACTTCTGAAGGCTGGCAGAGGACATCAGGCATCCAGCAAAGCAGATTATTGGCTTCAAAACCAGGTAGGAATAAATATAAGGGACGAGAAAAGAGACAAAGGAAGTAGGGAGGGAGCCTCGTCCCGGGAAGGGAATCCCATCCCGGGAAGAGACCCTTAAAAAGAGAGGTTGCCAAGCCCCAGGGAACTTTCTCACAGCGGAAGCTGTGCCGGGCCTGGGGAGCATGAATCGCAACTTAACAGAAAGGGGAAATTAATTAAAACCAACAGATCGTAGGATACATTGAACAAGATAAATTACACCAATGCAATACTCTATTCTCTTCTATAGAGAACTTTTTTCCTTTTGTACATTTAGCAAACTGTAAAATGAAAAAATAATAATAATTTCAGTATATCTACTCTGAGACTGTTAGAAGGATTAAGTGAATCCATATATGTAAATTTCTTAAAACACAACAGGTATTAAAAAACTACAAATGTGCATTATGCAGCATTTTTATGTGCTTTTCTTCCTTATCTTATCCTTGAGTCATCAAGAACTTTTTTGGACAATATTTATCTCTTTAGGATAGTCTTAACTTACCTTAAACAACTCTGAGATATTAAGAGGCCATCCTTCTAGCCAATAACATAATGTAGATTCCACTTATTCATGGCTGAAAGAGTTTATTTCTATAGAAGTAGAGCAGATACTCTAGAACAGTTAAATTTGTTAACAGATTTGTTGATGGGGCAAAGGTGGTTGTTAATTGATCAATAGATATTGTAATGTTCACATGTGTCTGCTTGTGTTCATACACAGTTGACCTTGAGCAACCAGGGTGTTAGGGGCACTGACTGTTGAGAAGTCAGAAATCAGAGTGTAATTGATAGCTCAGTTGATAAAGAATCCACCTGCAATGAGGGAGGCCCTTCTTCGATTTCTGGGTTGGGAAGATCCACTGGAGAAGGGATAAGGAACCCACTCCAGTATTCTTGCCTGGAGAATTCCATGACTATATCTTCCATGGGGTTGCAAAGAGTTGGCAACTTTCACTTTCCCTTCAAATTTGTAGTTCTGTATCCATGTATTTAGCCAACCCAGGGTCATGTACACAATTACTGGCAAAAAAAAAGTCCTTGTATAAGTGGATCCACACAGTTGTAACACTTCTTGTCCAAGGGTCAAGTGTATGTCAACTTTTGCTGGATACCTTCTTTTATTCAATTTATCTTATTGAAGTATAGTTAATTTATGATGTGCTAATTTCTACTGTACAGTAGAATTCAATTATCCATATATTTTTTCATATTCTTTTCCATTATGGCTTATCACAAGATATTGAATATAGTTCTCTGTGCTATACAGTAGAATATTACTACTTATAAATTATAATAATAGTTTGCATCTGCTAAACCCAAATTCCCAATCCATCCCTACCCTACATCCCTCTTCCTTGGCAACTGCAAGTCTCTTCTCTATGTCTGTGAATCTATTTCTGTTTCCTAGATGAGTTCTTTTGTGTCATATTTTAGGTTTTACACATATGTGACACCATATGAGGAGTTGTCTTTCTCTTTCTGACTTACTTCACTTAGTATGATAATCTGTGTGCCCTGTGCCTAGTTGCTCAGTTATGTTGGACTCTTGGTGACACTATGGACTATAGGCTGCCAGGTTCCTTTGTCCATGGCGATTTTCCAGGCAGACTACTTACTGACATGGGTTGCCAAGCCCTCCTCCAGAGGATCTTTCCAACTCAGGGATCAAACCCAGGTCTCCCACATTGCAGGCAGATTCTTTACCATCTGAGGCACCGGGGAAGCCCTAGATCTATCCATATTGCTGCAGATGGCATTATTTCATTCTTCTTTATGGATGAATTGCATTCTATTGTGTACATGTGTGTATACACTCACATATGCCACTCATATGGTCGATGGACACAGGTTGTTTCCATGTCTTGACTACTGTGAATACTGATGTTGTGAACAAAGGAGTGCATGCATCTGTTTGAATTATAGCTATGTCTGGATATGTGCCCAGGAGTGGGATTGCTGAATCTTATGGTAACTCTAGTTTTTTAAGGAACCTCCATACTGTTATCCATATCAAGTGTACCAATTTACATTCCCATCAACAGTGTAGGAGGGTTCATCCTCTTTGCTGATTATCTATTTGTCCCAACTCCAGAACCACTAGCCACTTTCCCATCATATTGTCCACATTGGAAGCTTGACCCATATAAACCACATCATTCATTCTCAAATTGTTTTCCTCAGATGAGCTGCATCAGTGTCACCAGGATCTCCATAGAAATGTAAATGAATCTGCTGAAACAGAAAATCTGAACTGAGGAACAGCAGTAAGTGGTTTAAGGCTATTTTGAGTTCCTGGACCCAATTCCACTACAGGGTAGGATCTACCCCACATACCCACCCACCCTCACCCCCAGTACCAAGCAATGATGGGACTCCAGCTGGGTGCTCTACAATTTAACTCAATTCTGACTGTCTGCTAGAGATGGCATTAGGTCTCACAGATGTCAGTTCTACGAGTCTACCCCCAACTCCTGACTTTAGACACCAGTCGCAAGCCAAGGTTCCTGGTCAGATCTGTGCTTCTGACCAACCTCATGTATACTGGAGCCACTTGAGGTTTCAGATGCCAGTCTTATGTCCAAGTGGTTACTCACACTTCTGACCTACAGTCTATAAATCAGAGAATCGACAAGCCCCTCCTTGGGTTTGATTGATTTGCTTCAGTAGGTGACAGAACTCAAACATTTCACTTACTGGATAACCAGTTTCCTAAACTAAGGAAGTAACTCAGGACCAGCCAGGTGGAAGAGATGCACAGGGCAAGTTAATGGGAAAATGTTTGGAGCTACCATGCACCCTATGAGGGCATAATTCTTCCCCAGTCTCCATGTGTTCACCAGCCTGGAAGCCCTCAGAACCCTGACCTTTTGGGGTTTTATGAAGGCTTCATTACACAGGTACAGTTCAGGAACTCCCTGGCCATTGACAATTCATTCAATATCTGGATCCTTTTTCCTCCCCGGAGCCCAGAGGGATGGAACTAAATGTATTTACTTGGTTGGTTCTCTGGGTAGCTTGCCCCCATCCATAGGGGTTTTCCTAAAGTCACCTCAGTAACATAAGAAAGGATTCCTTTGCATCTCTCAGCACTTAAGAATTCCCAAGAGTTTTAGGGGTTTTTGAAAGCTCCTAGAGGAGAGCAAAAAATTATTTCTTATTATAATCACAGTATCAAAGCTCTCCTAGTAATGCATGATGATGGTTAGTATTAGTGTATTACATCATCGAAGTCACTCGGTTTCCGGCTGACTTCAGCCAATGAGAAGAAACTGCTGCTGATTAGAGGCAAGAAAGAGAGTGAAGTTGGGTTGTTGAACCTCCAGGCTTCCTCCATGTAGTGCCATTTCCGGCTGGCTGCATTCATTCCACCACAGAGCATGATGGCTCCTGTCAGATGGCTTTTAAAGGACTGTTCTTCCTCAAGGTTTTGGTGTCACTTCTCCTTTTCAGTTAAATGAGTATAAGAAGGCCCACTGTTTCTTGCTTTGAGGCAGTGGATTGCCTGTGGTTTTCCTAGTACACTGCCTGCACCTTTGTAAATCAACCCTTTATAAAAATATCCGCATGTTATGCAAATTGAATAAGTCAGTTCCCTCTCTCTTTTTTTTTAAATTCCCACTGCCCTGACTGATATAGAAGCTGATGAAGAAATGAGGCATTGAGAATTGAACTGGCACACAGTCAGAGTCAGAAGTGGGACCTGAACCTAGGGTGTCTCTGATTCCACTGTATTATAGGAAAGAAAAATTCTAACACTCACTTCTAACACTCATTGATTTAATGTTTTATTGAGGGTATAATTTGCATAAAAGATTTGCATAAATAATGTATAATTTACATAAAATAGTCAGTCTGATGGATTTGACAAATGTATATACCCTTAAAACTGAACACCTTAAAAGACATTCTCCAGTCAAGAATTCTCCAGGCAAGAATACTGGAGTCGGTTGACATTCCCTTCTCCAGGGGATCTTCTCCAACCCAGTGATAGAACCCAGGCCTCCTGCATTGCAGGCAAATTCTTTACTGTCTGAGCCACCAGGGAAGCCCAAAAATATAAGACATTTATATTATTTCCCAAAGTCCCCTTCTCCTACTTAGTTCTTCCACCTGGAGGTTGTCAACTTTTGTTCCACTTTGCCTCATCTAGAATTTCATATAAATTGAATTGTACAGAATATATATATATATATATATATATATATATATATACACACACACACACACACACACACATATATATATATATATATAATTTTGCATTGGGCTTCTTTCATTCACTATAGTGATTCTTAGACTTATCCATGTATTGTGCCTATCTGTAATATGTTCCTTTTTATTGACAACCACTGCTTCTTAATATGAATATACTATTATTTAAAAACCCATTTTCTAGTTTTTTGAGGGGGAGTGGCATTTGGATTTGTTTCACTTTTCTATGCTGAATAAACTTATGTGAACATTCATATATAAATATTTTGAAGAACATATCTATTTCTCTTAGACTATATTTTGAATCATATAGTATACTCAGTTTAGTCTCTCAGTCATGTCCGACTCTTTGCAACCACATGAACCGCAGCACAATAGGCATCCTTGTCCATCACCAACTCCCAGAGTCCAACCAAACTTATGTCCACTGAGTCTATGATACCATCCAACCATCTCATCCTCTGTCATCCCCTTCTTCTCCTGCCTTCAATCTTTCCCAGCATTGGGGTCTTTCCAAATGAGTCAGCTCTTTGCATCAGGTGGCCAAAGTATTGAACTTTCAGCTTCAGCATCAGTCCTTCCAGTGAACACCCAGGACTGATCTCCTTTAGAATGGACTGTTTGGGATCTCCTTTAGGATGGACTGTTTTGGATCTCCTTGCAGTCCAAGGGACTCTCAAGAGTTTTCTCCAATACAATGGTTCAAAAGCATCAATTCTTTGGAGCTCAGCTTTCTTTATAGTACAACTCTCACATCTATACATGAGCACAAGAAAAACCATAGCCTTGACTAGACAGACCATTGTTGACAAAGTGATGTCTCTGCTTTTTAATATGCTGTCTAGGTTGTTCATAATTTTCCTTCTGAGGAGTAAGCATCTTTTAATTTTATGGCTGCAATCACCATGTGCAGTGATTTTGGAGCCCAGAAAAATAGTCAGCCGCTATTTCCACTGTTTCCCCATCTATTTACCATAAAGAGATGCGACTGGATGCCATGATCTTAATTTTCTGAATGTTGAGCTTTAAGCCAACTTTGCACTCCCCTCTTTCACTTTCATCAAGAGGCTTTTTAGTTCTTCTTCACTTTCTGCCATAAGAGTGCTGTCATTTGCATATCTTAGGTTATTGATATTTCTCCCAACAATCTTGATTCCACCTTGTGCTTTATCCAGCCCAGCATTTCTCATGATGTACTCTGCATATAAGTTAAATAAGCAGGGTGACAATATACAGCCTTGATGTACCCCTTTTCCTATTTGGAACCAGTCTGTTGTTCCATGTCCAGGTCTAACTGTTGCTTCCTGTCCTGTATACAGGATTCTCAGGAGGCAGGTTGGGTGGTCAGTATTCCCATCTCTTCCAGAATTTTCCACAATTTATTGTGATCCACACAGTCAAAGACTTTGGCCTAGTCAATAAAGCAAAAGTAAATGTTTTTCTGAAACTCTCTTGCTTTTTCAATGATCCAGAGGATGTTGGCAATTTGATCTCTGGCTCCTCTGCCTTTTCTAAAACCAGCTTGAACATCTGGAAGTTCATGGCTCACGTATTGCTGAAGCCTGGCTTGGAGAATTTTAAGCATTACTTTACTAGTGTGTGAGATGAATGAAATTGTGTGGTAGTTTGAACATTCTTTGGCATTGCCTTTCTTTGGAATTGGAATGAAAACTGACCTTTTCCAGTCCTGTGGCCACTGCTGAGTTTTCCAAATTTGTTGGCATATTGAGTGCAGCACTTTCACGGCATCATCTTTCAGGATATGAAATAGCCCAACTGGAATTCCATCACCTCCACTAGCTTTGTTCTTAGTGATGTTCCTAAGGCCCACTTGACTTCACATTCCAGGATGTCTGGCTCTAGGTGAGTGATCATACCATCGTGATTATCCGGGTCATGAAGATCTTTTTTGTACAGTCCTTCTGTGTGTTCTTGCCACCTCTTTGTAATATCTTCTTCTGTTAGATCTCTACCATTTCTGTGCTTTATTGAGCCCATCTTTGCATGAAAATTTCCCTTGGTATCTCTAATTTTCTTGAAGAAATTTCTATTCTTTCTCATTCTATTGTTTTCCTGTATTTCTTTGCATTGATTGCTGCAGAAGGCTTTCATATGTCTCCTTGCTAGTCTCTGAAGCTCTGCATTCCAATGGGTATATCTTTCCTTTTCTCCTTTGCTTTTGGCCTCTCTTCTTTTCACAGCTATTTGTAAGGCCTCCTCAGACAGCCATTTTATTTTTTGCGTTTCTTTTCTTGGGGATGGTCTTGATCCCTGTCTCCTGTACAATGTGATGAACCTCCGTCCGTAGTTCATCAGGCACTCTGTCTATCAGGCCTAGGCCCTTAGTCAGCTCCTGGTCTTGTTTTTGCTGACTGTTTAGAGCTTCTCCATCTTTGGCTGCAAAGAATATAATCAATCTGATTTTGGTGTTGACCATCTGGTGATGTCCATGTGTAGAGTCTTCTCTTGTGTTGTTGGAAGAGGGTATTTGCTATGACCAGTGTGTTCTTTTAGCAGAACTCCGTTAGCCTTTGCCCTGCTTCAAAGGCCAAATTTGCCTGTTACTCCAGGTGTTTTTTGACTTCCTACTTTTGCATTCCAGTCCCCTATAATGAAAAGAACAACTTTTTTGGGTGTGTTTGACTTAAAAAGTGCAAAATGTTTTCCATTTTAGCTTTATTATTTTACGTGCTTATAGACATGTTTTAAGAGTCTCAACTGCTTCAGCTCCTTGCCAAGCTTTGATGTCATCAGTTTCTTCAGTATATCATTATACTAAAGACACCGTGGGGTGTCATTGTGGTATGAGCTTGCCGTTCCATGAAGACTCATGGTGTCAAGAATTGTTCCATGTGCTCCTTTGCCTTTCATATATTTTCTCTTGTGGAATTTTCTTTGCTAGTCTTTTGATGTCTCTCTTGAAAATTGGCTTGTTTGTCTTCTCATTGTTAAGAATTATGGTCTTTGAATTTATATAATCTGGTTATAAGTCTTTGGTTAGAAATACATTTTGGAATTTTGTTCTTTCATTCTGTGGCTTTCTTAACTGATCATTATGAAGTGAAAGTGAAAGTCACTCAGTAGTGTCCAGCTCCTTGTGACCCCATGGATGGTAGCCCGCAAGGCTCCTCTATCCGTAGAATTCTGCAGACAAGAACATGATTGGGTTGCCATTCCCTTCTCCAGGAGATCTTTCTTACCCAAGGATCAAACCTGGGTCTCCTGCATTGTCAGGCAGATTCATTACAGTATTAGCCACCAGGAAGCCAACTTGAGGTAGTGTAATAATATCAAATATTGTTTTAACCATGTAAATATATATTTTATTCATCTCACTTTTTCTGAAGAGAAAGTTTATAATTTCTAAATAGTACAGTTGAAAAAATTTGTAAATTATTGGGTTTTCCCCCCTCTGTCTACTAAATTATTGCCTAGTTCATGACCACAAAGATAATCTCTTGTGTCTCCTTCTAAAAGCTCTACAAATTTAACCCTTTAAATTCTTTAAGTCTGTGATCCATTTATAATAACTTCTGTGTATCTTGTGAAGTAAGGATTGAGGTTCATTTCTTTTGCATGTGGCGATATGGTTACTACAGCATTACTTGTTGAAAAGAATTTCATTTCTCAGTTGAATAATTTTGGCCCCATTGTTGAATATCATTTAACATTATGTGCATACCTGGGGCTTTTCCAGATAACTTTTTTATTGCCCTCTAATTTAGCACTGATAATGTCAGAGAGTATTCTCTAACTCCTGTCTTTTTATATTTATGGTGACCTGGTTTTAAGACCCATCTGGTCTACCTTTGTGATTGATTGCTGTGCATTTATCTTTTACAGATGTTTGAACAAGTGTTCGATAAGTGTCCAAGTTGGTCAATGGTGTTGTGCAATTCTATTTCATTCTTTATTTTTGGTCTTCTATTAATGAGAATGTCAGGACTTCTTCTCCCTGCAATGTGGGAGACCTGGGTTCAATTCCTGGATTGGGAAGATCCCCTGGAGAAGAGAAAAGAGCCCACTCCAGTATTCTTGCCTGGGAAATCCCATGGACAGAGGGGTCTGGTGGACTAGAGTCTGTGGGGTCACAAAGAGTCAGACTGAGCGACTAACACTTTAACTGTAATTGTGGATTTTTTCTTTAAGTTCTGACAGTTATTGCTTCATGTATTTTAAAGCTCTGTTATTAGGTTCATATACATTTAGAATGATTATACCTTGATGATGAATCAGTCCTTTCACATTATGCAATATCCTTAATCACTTATTTATGTCCTGAAGTCTACATTGTCTGATATTAAAGTGGACACTTTAGTGTTTAATACTTTGTGTTTGCATAATGAATTTTTTGGCATCCTATTCCTTTTTTATAAGAGACAGTCTTTGTGTTATATATGTGGAGTTGCTTTTGTGTGTGTAGATAGATAGAGGGGGAAGGAAGGAGAGAGAAAAGGAAGAAAATAAAGGTAATGTAAGTACTCTTTTAGTAATTCAGGTGAAAGTTGGTTGGTTATTATTTTTACAACTCTTAAATCTAAATTTTCTGAAAATAAAATTAAGATAAAATGTGTCAAACTATGTATCTTTGACTTATTGTAGTCTACACCAAAGTAATAATAGTATGCCATTTCATATGACAAAAACTTAACTGCGGTATACCTCCATTTCTCCTTGTCTTTTATGTTGTAACACATTTCACCAGTGTGTGTGTATGTTTGTGTGTGTGTGTATAACTTGAAAATACACTGGTTTTGTAAATAGTCAATTAGCTCTGAAATAATAAAACTGATTTGAGAAAGCTAATTATATTCACCATTTCCTTTGCCTTTCTTTTCTTTGTATGAACTCAAATTTCCATCTGTGAGTTTAGTCCCTCAAACTGAAAGACTTAAACATTTGTTTTAGTGCAGTTCTCCTAGAGAGAAATCCTCTTACCTTTTGAGTTTCAGACAAAAATCATTTTAGTTTTTTTTAAATTTTTTAAAGCACTTTTTATTGAAATATAGTTTATATGCAGTAAAATTCACT
>SJYC01147399.1:0-14218 GCA_006408675.1 Madoqua kirkii
CACACACAACTGTGATGAATCAGAATTGAATTGTCCTATGGATTGTTGAAGTCTTAACAAGAGATTATGTGGACTATAAGAATAATGTTTTCTTCTTTGGTCTTGTACAACATAACACAAAAATGCTCCTGTCTAATTTTTTCACATTTATTTTAAATGCAAATATTCAAATAAACAAGGATGGTTAGAATTTTTAGCCTACAAAACAGATTATGGAAATAAAACTATTCAATTACTAATAAGTAAGTGCTAAGTAAGTACTTAGAGTATTGTAGTAGATCAGAAGAAAATAATGCCATGTTTCAAACTGAGCCTACTGGGGAGACTTATATATAACATTGAAATGGGTTTTAGGGACCTGACATTATTTTTCTTTTCTCTACTTCTGTACCTCACACTGACCCAACACATTGCAAAATATCCCATATTTCTGGAGTTCCATGTCAAATTGCTAAATATAGATAATTCCCAGAAATTTTTACTAATGAATCTAACAACAAACTAAAGTCAAGCTTTAAAGTATACCATTACATATAATTTTTCTTTTTTAAAAATTCTATTCTGTGGAGCCCTTATAGAAGCTTGGAGTTAGTGAAACCATTTTTTTTTTCACCTCTGAATTGCCATTATTCCAAAGTCATACTTAGGCTGATTCATATGAAATCATGAACAATATTTTCCATTCCAGACATTCCTCATTTTAAATGAAATTAACATATTTTTTCTTCATAGAATATGCATCCTACCAGTACCCTGAAACTAACTGCTCAAGTAAATAACACTGTCATGATTAATTAGGCACATCTCAATATTTATTTAAAAGTCTTTGGAAAGAATCAGGAACTTTATTAGTATCCTCTCCATCACCAACTTGGTAATAGATATAGCTCTCAAAATAATTGCATATTGTACTTGCAAACCTTGCCTATAAATTCTCCTCACTATCTATAAATAAAACTTATAGTGAGTCTAGAAAGGACAAGCTAATATGTCCTTTCACAGATGAAAGAAGACATGTGCCGATTTACCTTATTCAGTATAAATGGCAAATATAGAGAGACATAATCTGTAATATAAGTCAATTTACACTACTTTTCCTATTTCCTCTTTAACAAGTAATATGCCATCTAGAGTATTTGAAATATCATCTTCTAAATAAAAATATCAATTTGTTCTCTACTGGTTGGTTATAAATTGCCTATATATTGTCACATGTTAACTTCTCTTTACTGTGTAGTATTTTCTATTATTTCCTCACAACACTATATACCCAGAAACCTAAATTATGTTTCAATCATCTGTCTATATAGGAGAGAAAAATGCCTAGTGTAGCCTTTAAAATGTTTGCTTGAATAAACTTCCTGAAAATACAAATTTTGTCTTTATAGTTTTGACATCAACTTAACACTAAATGCAGTGCATTAAATATAGATGGTCCAATTATTAGATTTTGTTTTTCAGAAAAAAAAAAGCCTCTTCAAAGACCAAAGAAATAAAAGAAGATCTTTTTTGTGTCTAGGAACTGTAGAAGTATACACAGAAATAGTGACATGAAATACTTAATCAGAAATGCCAATGATCTGTCAATAGAAAAATTGTTGAACAAAAAGAACCTTAAGATTTATCATTTGCCCCCTATGCCACACAAGTATAAACCATAGTTTTAAAGTTTTACAAGGCATGTGTAGACATATTTATTTTCCAAAAATGTTGAGCCAAATATATTTGTATGCTAAATAAGGAAACGAGAAATAAAAGGTGATTTGATACTACTCATGTACATATTTTAAGCAGGCAATAATCACTGAAATGATGGGATTAAATGCAAGCCTCAATTAAAAAAGAGTGTTCTATACTTAATTTGCTAAAACAATACGAATAATCATTTTTCAAGTATGTTTAAAAGGTCAGTAATCTCGGTAAAGAAATGTTGCTACAGTTTCCTTTCAATTATTCCATCTTTCCTTGTTAATGCATATTATATATAATTGGGGTTTCAGGTTAAGCCACCGGTGGATTGTTTTCTTACCTGTTACGTTTTAAATGTCCTCATTCAATCAATACATTTCTCGGAGAATGTAGAATAATTTTTTTTTTGCAATAATACAATCTTTTGAACTTTGAAATGGAAATCCTGTCACAGGCAGCTTGGAAAAAAAAAAAAAAAAGCAATGGTAGCAGTCATATGGAGGCTCTCTGGTGACTCAGCGTTAAGAATCTGCCTGCAGTGCAGGAGACCCAGGTTCGATCCCTGAGTGGGGAAGATTCCCTGGAAGATGAAATTGCAACCCACTCCAGTATTGCCTGGGAAATCCTACGGACAGAGAAACCTGGTGGGCTACAGTATGAGGTCTACAGTTCATGGGGTTGCAAAAGAGTTGGATATGACTTAGTGAGTCAACAACAACAGAAACAAAAAGCACTCACATATCAGGCACAGATAAGAGTTTTGCCTATGGGAAGAGTAGTTCAAACTCAGATGTGAAAAAAAAAATGTACTAACCTTTTTAACAATGCACAAATTTCCTTTCCTCCCTAGCTCCCCACTCCTCTTTAAGAACTAAATCTATTCAGCTCGTACTTCTGTACTTTGAGCAAGGTCCACCAGGAGCTCCCACATCATGGGAACTGTCTCGGTAAATATGGTTTATTTACCTCTGGGGGTGAGAGGATTCTTTCAAATGCTACATATTCTTGTGTTAACTGTTCAGGATCTACCTGTTTTAAATTCTGTATGTCTTATTTGCTGCTGTGCATATGGTTCTAAATACATATATAAATGAAACTTGACACATGGCACTTTTTTGGTTTGGTCTGACAACATTCATGAATTTCTCAGGGTGATCATTGATTTGGAAAAGACTAAGAGTCTAAGTCATGGTCTGTTGTTATCTGGGCTTATCAGCTAGGAAAAGCAAAGAGTGTGAAATGAGGACGCCCACACGTAATTCTCCAGCCTGTAAAGTTCTTTGTAAGCATTTGATTCAGCTTTAGTTGAAAAGTTTAAGATAGCTTTCGTTTAATTAAAAACGTCCAAGTAGGGCATTTGGGGTTAGGAAAAGGAAATGGCAACTAACTCCAGTATTCTTGCCTGGAGAATCCCATGGACAGAGGAGCCTGGCAAGCTATAGTCCATGGGGTCACAAAGAGTCAGACACAACTCCACGACTTTCGCTCGCTCTGGTAAAATACAATGCTTTAAAACCATAGTCACTGGTTTTCACTGGTCATGAATGGCCTAATATAACCACCTGAGGAAAAAAACTGTGATAGTGTCTTTCTGGTAATGTGGTCAATAAAGTGAAAGGTCTGAATAATATCTCAAGCAGTGGTATTTACTAGTAGGCATGAGTAAAGTGCCAGACAGGCAGATAGGATAGTCAAAATCTCCCCTATATCCTTAAGGAAACTTTGAGACAGTTATTTCAGTGGTGAATGCATGAGCTCCAGAATCAAGCTGTCTGGGTTTTTATTCCAATATAAGATTCTTATTTGTCCTCACTTTCACCCTTTATGTAATGGGCATTATAGTTTACTAATGTGAGATGGTCAACATGGACATTCGCACTGTAATCCCACATAGTCTACTGTATAACAGATTTCCAGGACGTAGGAAAGTGCCCAGTAAATGCTGCTCTTAATGATAAATAACTATGACCACAACAATTAGAATATATGTTCTCTGGATTCAACATGGGGGCCTCTAGGTTGATAAAAAGAGAGAGAAGAAAGAAAAAACTTGTCCTCCCAAAATGTAAGAGTTATTGTAAACAGACAATAAAAATCGAAGGACATTTATGTGACTAAATTGGAATCTAATCTAATAAAGAATGCATGAAACCATGACCATCTGGGATCAATCGTCATGAAATCTTTATCCTACCTGCTTAAAAATGTTTACCTGTTTTTAAAATTTTTTTTCACTTCCTTATAATTTAAAAATAAATATACATGGGCTACTTAATATTACTTGGAGAGTTCTCTTCTATCCAAGATGGAATAACAGGGATCAGATTTACTGTCCCATCTGAAACAAGAAAGAAAAACATTCATCTTTGAGAGCAAGGAACAGTTGAAGGGAGCCCCACCATTGTCACAATTTCCCATCCTTAGAGAATTTCCAAGCTGGGGGGAAAAAAAAACAAAAACACCCAAATAAAGATCTAGATAAATGAAGGGAAATGCTGAGTTTATAGATTTGAAGACAACACAGTAACAATGTCAGTACCTCCAAGTGGATGGATATTTTTAACACAGTTTCTATCAAAATAGAGGGATGGGGTGGGGAGGGAGGAGGGGGGATATTCAGGACAGGGAGACACATTTGCATCTGTGAATGATTCATGTCGATGTATGGCAATAACCACCACAATACTGTAAATACATTATCCTCCAATTAAAATAAATTAATTTTAAAATATTAGCAATATATTGGTATATAGTAACATGATTATTCTAAAATTTATATGGGATGAAAAAGGAGCTAGAATGACAGTAATTTTAAAATAGGAAAATTAAGTGTGAAGAACCAATCTACCTGATTTCAAGAGTTATTATGTGTGTCCTTAGTCACTTAGTCATATCCAACTCTTTGCAAATCCATGGACTGTAGCCCGCCAGGCTCCTCTGTCCATGGGGATTCTCCAGGCAAGAACACTGGAGTGGTTTGCCATGCCCTCCTCCAGGGAATCTTCCCAACCCAGGAACTGAAGCCTGGTCTCCCACTTTGCAGGCAAATTCTTTGCCATCTGAGCCATAAACAAATGTGTGTTGTTTTCACTGAGATGTACAAATAGGTCAGTGGAACAGGAAAGAGAAATCAGAAATAGACTCACATAAATATACCCAGCTGATGGTCTACAAAGATGCAAGAGCAATTCAATAAAATAAAGCTAGCCTTTCACTAAATAGATTTGGAACAATTGGACACCCATGGGAGGAGCGGTGAGAACTTTGACTTCAGTCTCACCTATGATACAAAAATTAACTGCAATGGTTATGAACTTAATGTAAATCATAAAACTATAAAACTTTAAGAAAAATTCTTTTAAATTTTGGGATATAGGATCTGGCAAGAGTTTTTAGACTTCATACCAAACGGACAATCCATTAAATAAATAAATGATAATTTGGACTTACCAAAGTTAAAAACTTTTCTTCTGCACAAGATCATGTTTAACAGGATGATAAATTATAGAATGTGATAAAATATTTGTAAATCACATGCTTAGTTTTATGCAGAAGTTGCCTTATTTTATTCAGAATAGTTATATAGTTTCACAGTCCCACCAGAAATACGTGGATTGTTCCATTTGTCCACATCCTTGCCAGCATTTAGTGTTGTTGCTATTTTTTATTTCAACTATTGTGACAGTGTGTAATGATAACTCATGTTGGGTTTAATTCCCATCTTCTTGTTCAGCATATTTTTTATTCTTGTTATGAGCTTTGTTGGAGAAGGGAATGGCAGTCCACTTCAGTATTCTTGCCTGGAGAATCCCAGGGACAGTGGAGCCTGGCAAGCTATACAGACCATGGGGTCACAAAGAGTCAGACATGACCACACACACACAGGAGCTTTCTTTTCGTCTATGTGTTCTCTCTGGTGAAATTTCTCTTCTGAGTTTTGCCCATTTTCTAATCAGATATTTGTTTACTTCGGTGTGTTTCCAAACTTCTTTAAATATGCTAGACGCTAGCCCTTTGCTGAGTAAGTGGTTTACAAATGTATGACTATATATACTTTTCTCTGAAAATCAGTGTAGTGCCACATGGGATAAGGGTTTGTATGCTAATTAAGGAACACTGCTTTCTTCCAAGAAGTGTAGCCCTCATCTCAAGCATCTGTTGACCACCGTCAGAAGGGTCGAGCCAAGTAACCACCGCTGCTTCCATCAGTGTTGCTGTTGAAGGCTTTTGGAGTTATGCTGTGCATTTTTTCAAGCATAAAGTTCAGTCACTCAGTCGTGTCCAACTCTTTGCGACTCCACAGACTGCAGCATGCCAGGCTTCCCTGTGCATCACTTCTCAGAACTTGATCAAACTCATGTCCATTTTGTTGGTGATTCCATCCGACCATCTCATCCTCTGTTGTTCCCCTCTCCTCCTACTTTATTAAGTATAAATTCTTTGTTTAATATGGGTTTTACTTGAAATATGGAACTTTCTTTATAGGATAACAGTTCCTAGTTTTTAGGATCAGAATAATTAAGTCATGCTTATTAGGGGGCATAACAGGAGTGAAAGGTTTTCTTCTGTGCTAAAAGTACCAAAAGTATACCAGCTGCAAGAGTGGATCTGAATTTTTTTTAAGAGTTTGGCAGTATCTGCATTTTTAAATTTACCTACTTATTTGTTTCTTTGGCTGTGTTGTGTCTTAGCCGCAGAATGTGGGAACCTCGTTGACTCATGTGGCATCTTTGGCTGCAACACACAGACTCCAGATGTGGCTCACAGTCTTAGTTGCTCCCCAGCATGTGAGATCTTAGTTCCCTGACCAAATATTGAACCCACGTTCCCTGCATTGCAGGGCAAATTCTTAACCACTGGACCACCAGGGAAGTTACAGGGTCTGATATCTTGAGGCTAATAGAGAAGCAAGATTTAAATTCTTCAGTTGAAGGCCAAGTTTCACTTTTATTTTCCTGAACTAGCCTGTCTGCTTTATCCCAGCCTTGTGGAAAGCAGAGCTGGGATTATAAGAAAGCTTTCTGAAAACAGCCGTGTCTTGAAATGCAGAGCTTATTTTCTCTGGGTTAAATCAAATGAGCATCCATTCCCTATCATGTGTCTCCAAGTAGACACTGCTTCATTGGCTCTGCTTAATTCTTTCTCCCTCTCACCTTTGCACTTGGCTTCTGAGTCTTGAAATGACATTAGAGCTCTTTATGTTTAGAGATCAAATTAACTATTTAGCCAAATCACTAAAGTGGAGGGTATAATGCTCAGAAGTAAGCATTTCATTTACAAAAATGCACATTATCTAATGCAATAAATGGTGATAGTGTGTCTTTAGGCCCTGACTATTCCAGTGTTTGGGGAAATAATAAAGACTTTTCATTTTCCCCCTTAGATCATAAGGGCTGTGTTATTAGTATCATCTCAGCGTTAAACCAGGTTGCAAGCTGCTTATTCTTCAAAATGAAGCTTTATTTTTCAGTTTAATTGCTTTGCAGGAGCATTATTAACTTCCAGAAGTGGGGAAAAAAATTAAAGCAGCTGAAGCTGTAATTTAGTATATTTGAAGCTAAAAAATACTTTCCAAAACCAACAATACTATACCAGTTATCAAGAATAATATTAAGAAATACACATACACACATATGTATGGTATAATAACTATAGACAGTGATATCTTTTAAATACCAGGTATGAGAACCATCTATATTTTTTCTGTTAGGTGTTCTTAACATGTTGAATAAAGAATTATGCTAGTATCCTGAAAGACCATAATGCCCAAACTCTCTGAACTTCTCAAAAATGAGTCTCCATCAGATTTCATATCCCAATCAATCACCAAACTCTCAATTCAGCTTTCTTAATAGCACTCAAATGCATCATTTTCCCATTTTCACAGATATCCAACCTGTGTCAAAACTGAGCCATTTGCTGCCATACTGCCCTACCCCCGAAACAGGCCTCCTTATCTTCCAGTTCAGTGCCAGTTGCAATATAATCAGTACTGTGTTGGTCTATGCTGTTCCCCCAGCACATTCAGCACTTTCCATAAATTCTTGTCATGAATAAACAAAAATGCCAAGTGTCCAGAATTTCACAGGCTGATTTTACGATTTTTTTTTTTTTTGGCTCCTGTTTCTAGTGGAAGGTTCAGCTATTTTCTGATCTGTCTCTTTGTCCATTTAGACTAACTTCGTCACCATATGTCTCAGACATATTAAGTGCTACTGTGGGGCAAGTTTGGAAGATTGAGATTATAGGGTCACGGGATGAGGCACGTGGACAACCTAAAGTTGTAAGGAGCTTACGTCACACATTAGTGCCTACCAGAGAAGTCCACTACATGCATACACACAACAAGATGATAAAGAGAATAGGATAACTCAGTTGATGTTAGCAAGACACTCCCTATGCAATAAACTTATGAGTGGAGTAGTCAAAGTGGCAGAAAACTGGTATTTATCCAAAGGATTTAAAGACTTATATGTACACAAAAACTGCACAAGGAAGAAAGCAGTTTTATAGCTCCTCTATCATAACTGCCAAAACATGGATGCAACCAAGATGTCTTTCAGTAGATGAATGGATAAATAATCCATAGGATCTCCAGACAAAGGAATGTTATATAGAGCTTAAAAGAAATAAGCTATCAAGCCTCAAAAAGATATGATTGAGACTTAAACGCATGTTACCACAGGAGAGAAGCCAATCTGAAAATGCATTATAGTGTATGATTCCAGCTATGTGACACTCTGGAAAAGGCAGAGTGATCGAGTCATAAAAAGAATGATTAGCAGGGGTTAGGAGAGGATCTGATGAATAGGCAGAGTACAGTGAAAACTCTTCTGTGTGATGCTGTAAATGTGAATACATGTCCTTATGCATTTGTCAAAACCCATAGATTGTGCAACACCAAGAGTGAACCGCAATGTAAACTATAGACTGAGTGATAATGACATATCTGTGTAGGTTCATCAATTGTAACAAATGTACCATTTGGACATGGGGTGCTAATAGTCAGGGAGGCCAGATGTGTGTGCAGAAGGGAAATGTAGAAGCTCTATTTTCAGCCTAATTTTGGCGTGAAACTAAAAGTAGTTTGGAAACTAAAGTCTATTTTTAAAAATTGAACATTTCTAAAAATGGCATTAGAATTCCATAAACTCCTTAAATATTTTTCCTAGTCTCTTTCTATATAAGAAAGCAAGAAGCAGGAGTCAATAACAATTAAGATTTGTATCTTTGTATAAAAACATCTTCCTAGTACTGTTTTAATTATAATCCTCTTGGCATATTTAAAACAGCTCATGTGTACTACATATGTATAAAAACTAAGCGCACTTCATGGTAAAGGTGCTTTCACTACACTAGTTTTTAAAGTATTATCAACAAATTAATTATGGTTTCCCAGTGTCATTTAGTTTTTAAATGATAAAGTTGAGACTCGAACTTGGGTTAATAGACCCATTTCTCATGAGGAACCATGTGAAATTCAACTCAGGTACAGAATTTGTCTCAGATTCTGGTACATAATAAGTATGTAATAAAATTTCACTGTGCTTGCTGAATAAATCCAACTCTCTGCTCTGACTTTCTCTACACGAGTCACTGGTGAATGTTTGCTAGTAGATGAACAGAATTTGGACACCTAAGGTTCATTAATAAATATGTATGCCTTTAAGTTGTTTAGCATTTCCAAATTTCATAAATGCTAATTTTAATTAAATATACTCTGAAGGAAAAGAAATTCCCTTAGATAGCAAATGTTACAGTTCAGCTACTTTTGAATATTGTATAGCTCTATAAAGCCTGCATGCTAGAATGTCATATTATTTCCCAAACTGCTGGCCTGATGCCAACTAGTATGACTTGCTACCCTTTGGTTCACAAGCCTAGGGAAAATGTCAGATTCTCTCTAAATTATGCAGTTTCAATTATGTAACTGCCTCCTTTACCTTGGTATCAATTTTCTGTGACATTATGTTGAAATCATTAGAAAATGAGACATGTTACTTAGTTTTGAAGCCTCCAATGATTTTCAACTAAAGAAATTTCTTAATTAAATATCAAGTCATCCTTTCATGCCTTCAAATGACATATTATGGGTTTTTTGACACATACATTATATAGTGAAATACATGAAAAATATCTCTATCTTTACAATCTAATAGAATTATTCAGAGATTAATGTCATGAACATTTATTGAGTTCCTACTATGTGTTAAAGCACAAGTGTAGCATTCAGTTCAGTTTAGTCACTCAGTCATGTCTGATTCTTTGCAACCCCAAGAATCGCAGCACGCCAGGCCTCCCTGTCCATCACCAGTTCCCAGAGTTCACTCAGATTCACATCCATCGAGTCAGTGATGCCATCCAGCCATCTCATCCTCTGTCATCCCCTTCTCCTCCTGCCTCCAATCGCTCCCAGCATCAGAGTCTTTTCCAATGAGTCAACTCTTCGCATGAAGTGGCCAAAGTACTGGAGTTTCAGATTTAGCATCATTCCTAACAAAGAAATCCCAGAGCTGATCTCCTTCAGAATGGACTGGTTGTATCTTCAGGGACTCTCAAGAGTCTTCTCCAACACCACAGTTCAAAAGCATCAATTCTTCCATGCTCAGCTTTCTTCACAGTCCAACTCTCACATCCATACATGACCACAGGAAAAACCATAGCCTTGACTAGATGGACCTTAGTCGTCAAAGCAATGTCTCTGATTTTGAATATGCTATCTAGGTTGGTCATAATTTTTCTTCCAAGGAGTAAGTGTCTTTTAATTTCATGGCTGCAGTCACCATCTGCAGTGATTTTGGAGCCTACAAAAAGAAAGTCTGACACTGTTTCCACTGTTTCCTCACCTATTTCTCATGAAGTGATGGAACCAGATGCCATGATCTTCATTTTCTGAATGTTGAGCTTTTAGTCAACTTTTTCACTCTCCTCTTTCACTTTCATCAAGAGACTTTTTAGTTCTTCTTCACTTTCTGCCATAAGGGTGGTATCATCTGCATATCTGAGGTTATTGATATTTCTCCCAGCAATCTTGATTCCAGCTTGTGCTTTTTCCAGTCCAGCATTTCTCATGATGTACTCTGCATGTAAGTTAAATAAGCAAGGAGACAATATAAAGCCTTGACGTACTCCTTTTCCTATTTGGAACCAGTCTGTTGTCCCATGTCCAATTGCATATAGGTTTCTCAAGAGGCAGGTCAGGTGGTCTGGTATTCCTATCTCTTTCAGATCTTTACTAATTGAAGAAGCTTGGGCTTATAGCTGAAGAGAATATATAAAAGTCTAACTATGGCTGCAGGAGACTCAACAAGGGATACTGAAAACCTTTAAATTTATAGCAGCTATGGTGTTTCCATCCTCAGAAGGGATGTGGCAAAATCAGATATCAGAAAATCATATAATATAATAAGTCAAAATATGGCTCACACAATGGAAATATTGACATCACCTTGAAGCTTAGTAGAAAGAAAAATTCTTAGGTCCAGCCCTAAACCTAAGAATTAGAACTATGTTTTCATGAACTCCCAAGGTAACTTTTAGGCACCTTAATATTTGGAAGATACTGGTGTATAGTATGTCCATGTGTCTACATGCATGTACATGAGTGTATGTGTAATTTCCTTGTGTCCTGTAACCACTGACTGAATAATACCTTATGGTTGATGATACTGGTGAATAATATTCAAATTAGAGTCCAGCAACAACTTATTTGACTATGTTAAGGTCTCAGATGGCCATAGCTTAGTCCAGGCATCCCTTAAAAATTAAAAAAAAAATCAAATGCATGAAACCACTCTTAATATGTGAGCATGGACTGAGTAGTTATTAGTCCATCAGAATGTCTTATTTAAGAAGAAAGCTTGGATGATTTTAGGTAGGATGGTCCTGAGATAAAAACCAGATGTCTAATAAAATTCATTAATAGAAATCCCATAAAGGGATGTCCTTGATGGTCCAGTGGCTAAGACTCTGCCTGTCTAATACAGGGGGCCCAGATTTAATCCTTGCTCAGGAAACTAGACCCACATGCCACAGTGAAGGTCAAAAATCCTGCATGTCTCAAATAAGACTTGGTGCAACCAAACAAATAAATGAAAGCTTAAAAAAAAAAAACAAAACCCTACAAGTTGTGGGCCCAGAGGGAGAAAAAGGACCCCTGCCAAATGAGTTGATGTTTTCACAAAATTTGTTGATTAAACTTGTGATTTATTTGATATGGAGCTTCCCTGGTGGCTCAGATGATAAACAATCTGCCTGCAATAGAGGAGACCTGGGTTCAGTCCCTGGTTCATGGCTACCGACTCCAGTATTCTTGCCTGGAGAATTCCATGGACAGAGGTGCCCAGCAGTCTACAATTCATGGAGTCACAAAGAGCTGGACAAGACTGAGTGACTAACAATTTCACTTTTTTTTTTTCACTTTTCTCTTGGATATAATACACATGTTGACTAGAATTGATTTGACTTAGTGTCCTATGTCTTTGACCCCTGATAGGGATCCTCAATTAGCCAAATTTAATAGGAAACAGAGAGCCAGAAGACCTGTTGATGTGGCTTATGAAGATCAACTACCCAAGGCAGAAGATCGAAGCGGGTGAAGCAAAAGGACTTGGAGTGTCACCTGGAGGAGATCTAAACAACTAGGTTAAGCCCTGCAGATACAGAGATATAGTCCCCGACCTTAAATAGCCCAATGCAAGTTTTGCAAAATCACTTTGTTTTTTGGCCACATCATGCAGCATGTAGGGTCTTAGTTCCCTGACAAGGGATCAAATCTGCATGCTCTGCTTTGGAAGCTCAGAGTCTTAACAATTGGACCACCAGGGAAATCCCTGCAAAATCAGTTTTTTATGTTACAGTCACTTTTTAATGAAATTGTGAACAAAGATAGTACTATTCTAATACAGTGTCCAACAGCCTGTTCATCTTGAACACATTTTACATAACCCTCTGGTTTGAAGTAAAGTTGTAAAAGGAATGTTTTGTCAGAACTTGCCAGCCAGGCTGGGATTCTCACGGATATTTTTCTGTCTAACTTTACTTTCAGAATCATAGCAATTTTTCCCCTTCCCTTTTGATAGTGAGTCCCTCATCGCTATGTGATTTCTGACATCCTGGATTTTCTGCTTTGTCTGAGGCCTATACTTTGAGATTAAAAATCTTACATACTTTTAGGAAAGCGAAATTGGAAGTCTGGCAATATGGTGGCATTTCCTGCTGCTTGAGCTCAAAACTAATCATTAGTTTCTCAAATTTAGCAGGTGAGAGCTTTTGAAAGGACAAAACATTTCTCATAATCTGTGCTAGTATATTAGAGGTGATACAAGCCCTGTTAAGGAACCCTGGGGTCCTATGCATATTGCCTCCCATAATAAAAAGTGACTTTTACACAAACCATGAATGGTTTAGGTCTGAAGGTGAGGATGAGTGAGAATGAGATCCCAGGGAGAAGTTATAGACTCCGAATTCTCACAAGAGTTGAAACAAGGATCTGAACTCTCTGTAGTACAGAAACATAATGTTATAGCTAGAGAAGGAAATGGCAATCCACTCAAGTATTCTTGCTAGAAAATCCCACGGACAGAGGAGTCTGGCAGGCTACAGTCCATAGGGTCACAAAGAAGTTGGACACTACTGAGTAACTGAACAACAAACAACATGTTATAATAGGACATAAAAATAACTACAGTATTAGTTATTATTTTATTTTTAAAATTTATTTATTTGGCTGAACCAGACCTTAAGTTTCGGCATGCAGAATCTTCTGTCTTCTAATTGTGGCATGCAGGATCTTTTTAGTTGTCACTTGTGAAATCTTCATACAGCTTGCAGGATCTGGCATGCAGGAGTTTTAGTTGTGATATGTGAACTCTTAGTGGGATGACATGTGGGATCTATTTCCCTGAACAGGGATCAAACCTAGGCCACCTGCATTGGGAGTGGAGTCTTAGCAACTGGACCACCAGGGAAGTCCCTCTACAGTATTAATTATTGTGTGAAATTTACATAAAGCACTCTGAAAAAAGCTTTGTGTGTTTTACTTTTCTTACTACTTTAAAACAATCCTATGCAAGAGGAAAGTCACACATTAAAGGAATCCTAGAGGGCCACCAGCAGCAGGGATAAGATACCGTTCTCACTTATTTCTCCCATTATGTTTATTCCATTCAGGCACAGCCACTTGTCAATCAATCAGTGAAACAAAAAATAGTCTTATACAAAATGTAATCAAGTTGAATTTTTAATACATTTGTTTTTGGTTCTTTGGAAGCATTCCTTGTTTAGTACCTTGCTTGAATCATAGTCTCCAAGGAATATAGCCATGAATATAGAGTAGGAAGACTGAGATCTTTATTTTATATGGTCATCCAATGATTTATAAGACCTTCCAGTTCTCAGCAATCTTCCAGTAAAATTTGTTTAAAATATGCAATATTTTCTCTTTCTTTTATCATTATTATTCAAAAACTGATTGATAGAAATTAGTATGTGTTAGCTACGTCTTTAAGGGGAACTCAGTGCTGTCTTT